>ML179196.1:0-169267 GCA_004369135.1 Dendrothele bispora CBS 962.96 | reverse complement strand
ACCGTTTTCCAAGATGTTAAAGTGCAATATCATGTACAATGTTGTCTAGGTGACACCTTTTGCATCACCTACCCCAAGACGCGAACTAAGCAACAAGATCAAAAGAAAAAAAGATGTAACAACAAAGCATATCTAAAGACTCCAACTCGCGCTTCCTGTGTCAGATCGCATCTCTGTACTCCCTCTCTGTTTACCATTGCAGGACGATGGAATGAGATCTTTGGATGACGAGTTGAAGGATAGATGAATATTTGCATATGTTTGGCATAAGCTTTAGATAGTATGCGCAGAAGTAGAAACAACACGAACCAAAGATAGGGCTGACGCAGAGTCATTCGGGTCCCTCTAACGGCGACGCAACAGCCACCAGACGAGCCAGCTTTTATAGATAGTCGTGATTCCACGGAGATCTTCCCTGGTTTAAGTTGGATTCGTCCTTGAGTGACTTGAATACCCTTTCAACGTTGTGTATCCTTTTCAAGGACAAAAAATTTAGATCGAAATATTTTTGGCTGAGGGAAATTAACCATACCATGAAATTAATTGTGTTACCTCTACCAGTGCCTTTATTAAAACTCTCGAACTCTACGGAGTCCATGAGATCACCAGTACAGACATTAAACATGAAGTGTGCCTCGTAATCTCTTATTTGCAAAGGAGACTCTGGGTTGTTATGCGTGCCTCGAGGAAAGCATATTGTGATCTCGACGATAGCTGTCCGTCGGCGGGTCATCCGTGGCATGGGTGTAACCTGCTCTGGTATCTTCGAGAAAAAAAGCAAACAATACCCATATTCAACTCGAAAATGGACACGTTAAAAAGATCTAGAGCTTACCGAAATGTCTATACACACAAGTTCTTCCTCCTCAATCTTTGTCGCTGTAATATCGATGCCGTGATGATATTTGGTGACGACGACTACGACTCGGGCAGAATCACTGATTTCTGTATCTGATTGTTTGATTTTGAGTAATCCTGTGTAGGGTCGAGAAGGGCCAGAGCAAGAGATTCGAAGAGTCTCTGCATTGATAGGAAACTCGAAGTCTTGTCTCGTTGGTGGAAGAGGCTCGCTTTGGTAGTTGCTGGCGGGGTTCCTCGCAAAGGACGTAGTACCGTTCAAGTAGTGACTGATATCGAGAGGATTGAAACGGGTGCCCATGATGATGAAGTCTGGAGAGAAGAGAGTAGGAACCGCAATCCATCACGTGTGGTTGATCTTCAAGGCGTTTGGCCTTGCTTTAACTTTAGCTTCGAGGGTTTGTTTCAACTTACATATATGTACGTACACCTACCTCAATGTCTAGTGAGTCAGAATATCGCTGCTTCGAAATCTTATCATTGATCATTGCTATGGTCGTCGGTCGATGTCTATTTCCACCGCAGATTCGATGCATGCTGCTAGTTCTCACTGACCTGAACATTGAGGCTTGTCAGAGGACCCCTGACGTTCCCCTAAGAAGCCTGAGCCGCCCGAGCCAAAAAACGGGTAAAAATCTGCTGATTTCAGGCCAATGCGTGAGGCAAAAACGGGTAAAAATGTGACATTTTTGGGCAGAGGCCTGGGGCCAAAAACGGGTAAAATTTGCGTATGAGGACCTAGTCTGAGCCAAAAACGGGTAAAACCAGGGGGTTGAACCAACCACTAGGCCATAAGTTATCACAAGTTTCGTAGAATCTTTTATGCTTTCTCTAGGTACTGACCTACAGCCTCACGTCTATGTAAATCTGATTTCGAGACTTATTCTTCTCTTGTATCTAACTTAGTGGATATCTGTGGTGCTCTTAAGAAGTTGTCTGGGGTAAATGCTACGAAGTCCAAGGTCTGATAGATATATTTTACACATACTTTTTTGAACTATTTTGTTGAAAAAACGTTATATGTGAGCTCTGACGAAATTATTGGGAAAAAAAAATATAAAATCAGAATTTCTGGGAGCCTGAGGGTAAAAACGGGTAAAAACGGGGGTCTCGGAGAACTCTGATGCAAAAACGGGTAAAAAACCCGGGAGCTCTGACGGCTCGAGTTTGGGTAAAAATGGGGGTTCCGGGACTCAGGCATCTTAGGGGAACGTCAGGGGTCCTCTTGTCAGTGATATGGAAAGACATTACGTACAAGGCAACAATACGAGTGTAGACCCCACGAAGGTGCATCGTTTGACTTTTTGGGCTGTAATGAAAGTTGACGTGGATTACCAATTTCTATAAAAACGCATCCTTCAGCTTCAAGCGGGAACCGAGACCGAGCATCAACGTCAACCTCAATCCCACGATGCGAGACCACACGTCATGACAATCTATGATTGCAGACCTCTGTTTATCCCTATGGCGGCTTCTCCCTCGTTACCATACACCTTCACTCTCCCTTTATCGTTTTCGAATCGGGCGAGAAGCTCCGTGTAGTGTATGGAGACGGTTAGACTCGAACCAGGGGCATATAGGAATTTAAGATGCATGTCAAGATGCACTCAAGATGCGCGTGAGATGCATTTAAGATGCATTCAAGATGCATTCATGACATATCCAACCAGTATTTTTATTACATTAATGGTGATTAGACATTGTTCCTACCCTATACCAATGTAAATGATAATTCTAGAGAAGCTCACAAAATGAGTCTGTCAGATAAAAGTATAATCCATGTGTTTTCCATTTTCAACTATCATTTTTGTGTAAATACCATGAAAAAATTTCGTGAATATCAAAATAATTACATATACATAATCTATAATATTTGACTGTCCTCTGTACCTAATTTCAGATTTTTTGACCGTGCCGTTGAGTCGAACGGATCGAGGCAACTAGTCGTGAGTCGGTTTGGAAGGTGAAAATCCGGCCGGACCAAATATCGGTCACCCGCGGATATAAAATGGACTGAAGACACAATTGAGATTTGCACTTAAGATGTGCACTTTAAGATGCCCTCAAGATGCTTTAAGATGCATTTAAGATGCTTTAAGATGCACTTAAGATGCACTTAAGATGCATTTAAGATGCTTTAAGATGCTCTTAAGATGCTTTCAAGATGCTTTGAGATGCTTTCAAGGTGTGTCAAGGTGCATCTAGAATATTTGAGGATATGATGAAACCCTTGTAAATCACATCCAAGACACTGAAATGTTTATATTCAAAGAATTCTAATGAGATTGATGATAGTGAAGTATTTCAATCAATAAAAATTATCAACATAACACAGAATGATGGATAATCAAGAAGGTGACCGTATCTCTGAATATATTAATATACATCAGACTACTGAAGTATTTCATGTATCCACCAGAATTGATAATGGCTTTCGATACACACTCGGCATTCATTATTTTCTCCTATATTTTTAATAGATCCCATTTTCTATAGTCCAAATAATTTCAAGACTTGCCAAAACCTTGCAGCACTGTACCATTTTGATATGGACTTGTGACCATGTAAACAAAGTTTTTGCTTGATAATTTGGCCTGGGACAGTGTGACAAGAGAAAATTTTTAATAAACTTGTTGAAAACTTACGATTTTCAGAGATTTTCAGTACAATAATCGGCATCATGACAGTGTTATCACAGTGACTTGTTGTTATTCTCAAAGGGCCCATGACCCATGAGCATTGCTGAGAAGTCGTACAGTATTAATACAGTATTAATATTGGTATTACACAGCCACGTCAAATTTAAGATGCATTTTGCACAGCCACATCGAAATTAAGATGCATTTAAGATGCGTATAAGATGCATCAAGATGCGCATCTTAACACCGCATCTTAAAAAACAGGTGGCCCCTCGAACCAGCTGCCTCTGTAAGACTTTGATGGCAGTCGGTCAAAGTCGTTAGGGTGATCGACTGTCATCACAACTCTTGCGGGTGACTGGCTCGAGTCTAGGAGACGGTGCTATTCCTGGCAGGGAATTTTGTCCAGCTTATTGTCGTAACAACGCGGAGTTGTGATTGGTTTTCAGGATTATCTACCTGGCTTTGGACGAAAGCGGCGCCGACTTGAACCTGGTATTATCCAATGAGGTCATCAGGCGAGAAACCCTTACTCGAGCTTCCTCTTGGACTTGTCAGATCACACAAGACACGTTCTGGACCCTCCTTCTAAATCCTCATCATCGATATCCATAACCCCAAGTCTCAACCAATAAATTCTTTTAGTGCGACTCATAGTCAACTTGAAGCAGGGCCAATCTTCGGGTTACAATGTTCACTCGCAGGACCAAAGGTCATCAAGTTAATTTGAACTCCGCCTCCAATGCGCCATCCTTACGCTACATTAATCAGCTCAGACGACAACGAAGTTGACGAGGACGAAGTGATAGGCGAGAACTGGATCAGTGGGTATCAATCAGTCGTCGTTGGTGGACCTGTTTTATATAACAATGAATGCTATATCGTCCAGATACTTGTAATCACCTTGATTAATTCTTTGTCGTGAGCACAAGGAGAGGGTCGAGGAATAGTATACGTTTTAGTCTTGATCTTACTACTCTTAGACGGTCGATCACGTCGTGACGGTGTACAAATCACATCTGTGAAACCAGCCACTAAGAACCTTGGTGTTGATATAGACTGACCCGTAAAACAGACAGATTCTGGACCTTGCCCCTTGCGAATGTTAGTCTCAATCCCGCTCACAAGCAGTGCACCTCGTGGTGTTAACACGCAGTTTCTGGATGTCATCTTACTTGCCGACTTGAGGTGGCGACGAAGTATCAGAGAACGATTCCCTGGACACCACCTGGTACAATTTATAAAAGGTGGTATTCAACGTACAGCTTTTATGTCAGAGGGACGTTGAAAATTCATGTACAGGTTCTTGAACTACTACTTAAATAGTTATCGCACTATGATGCATGAGTACTTGAGTACCGGTATTCCTACTGAGAAGTGATGCTCCCGCGGCCGGCGGACTCTGGAAACCAATCTTAGACTCACAGCCAGTACTAGTCGATCAAAGTCGCATTGGCTTCGCCAGCAGGTTTGATCAACTTTACCATTGCAGTGAGTCTGAACGAACCTAAAGTGTATTGACGTTTGGGCTTGTCGTTCCCTGTATGAGCCAAATTTTATTCATTGGTCCGATTGGAGAGAGGGTGAGGGATATTGGATTCGAAGCGGCTTTCTTTTCGTGTTGCATTCTATATCCGGTGTTACGAGCGATAGAGGTGAGATGGAGAGGACGGATTTGAGGGCGCATTCAAGGAATTATGAAGTTCGTGAGTCGTTGAGGAAATTACGGGGTTCAAAGTATACAAATCCGAAGAGGCGAAACAGAGTTGCAAAAAATATGGTATGTTGTCAAAAAAAAAACAGCCTACACAAGCTCGGAAGGGCCTCGAGAACGTCTTCCTGGTTAAGAGGTCAGAAAGCTCCTTTATATCGGAAACAAATGGTAGGACTCAACACACGGATCAAGCAGCGCTCTGAGTCTGCTCAGGCGAACTCCCATCCTCCACCCTTCCAACAGCAGTCACACCGCTAGCGTTGTCCAGCATCATAGACGAACTGGGAGTGGGTTGAAAGCGTATTCTTCCGTCTTTGTCCTTGCGATATTTTCTAGCGGCGAATTCCTCGTCTATGAGCCTTTCCTTTGGGTGTTTCGTGCTACGGGATATATGCTGCCCTTCTGGTCCTGGGTCTGTGTCCTTGCAGCAACCTAAATATAAGGGTGTTACAAGGATTCCAACGTAGAAACTGTATAATGTGAGACGTACAGCAACCTCCACAGAGGTAGGCGAGCCCCATACCAACGTCACCCATTTCACTCTATTTGAATGACTCAGACGAACGACGAGTTGGGAGCTATGACAGTTAGAACATGTCCGTAGTTAATAGGTTAAGGTAGCTCACAGGTGCCCTTCCTATACAGTGCAACAGTGTCCAGAGGACTTAATGCGTCCTAGATGTGTAGAATAGAGAGAAGAAAGATAGGTGCCCCTGAAATAACGATGTCAACAGCTTCCGGATCCCCGGTTTTCGTTACGCACAGTTAACCAGCAATTACAGCTTTTGAGTTCAAGCTAGGGTGAAATGTAGAAGGGCGGTCAGAACAATGATGGTAGTTCTGTACAGAGTTCGAGGAACCTCATGACGTGAGGCATAGACGTACTTACTGTTACACGTTACTACGATTTTGGAAAGCACATGCACGTGATTTAGGATCTAATCTTATCTACTAGAGCGCATCTGCAACGAGAATTTTTTAAGCTCGAATCCATTTGTATGGAAGGTGGGGCCATCCAAAGTCTCGTTGCAGATGCGCTCTACTACGAACTTGATTATGAATATTTGTGCATTTGATTCTGGTCCCCCTTCCGGTGCCTTGGGTCCCCCAGACAAAGTCTCCTCGAGTCAACAACTTTTTGATTTGATCCCGAGTGTGATACCGATGGTTTACGATGGGGAAAGATTCACTCAATCACCTTTGGAGGTACCCACTTATCGCAGATAGAAGCAGCGCACCTTCCGTTGTGATTCTGTAAATGAAGTGCTTAGTTGCATTTATTTGTGATACACACACCAGAAGTGTCTTTTAGAATTTGACTTGCTCAAAACTGTAGGGCACGCCGTGATTCCTGGGCTCCTGAGCTTGGCCGGTCAATCAACTCCACGCTTCTGAGAATCTAGCCGAACGATGAACGGGAGTTTACTCAGTTTAGACTGTTTTCCAAGATGTTCAAATGTGTAATATATCATGTACAATGTTGTTTAGGTGACACCTTTTGCATCACCTACCCCAAGACGCGAACTAAGCAACAGATCAAAGAAAAAAAGGTAACAACAAAGCACAATTAGAGACGCCAACTCGCGCTTCCTGTGTCAGATCGCATCTCTGTACTCCCTCTCTGTTTACCATTGCAGGACGATGGAATGGGATCTTGGATAACGAGTTGAAACTTGAAGGATAGATGAATAATCTGTACATGTTTGGCATCAGCTTTAGGTAGTATGCGCTAGAAACAAACACGAACCAAAGATGGGGACGACTCAGAGTCACTCGGTTCCCTTGATGGACGAGTCCCCAACCACCAGATGTGCCACCTTTTAGAGCTAGTCGTGGGGTCCTTGATCCAAGTTGGATTCGTCCTTGGGCAACCCTTTCCCATGCCTAGTCGGGACTGAATTAACACCGCCTTGGCAAGCTGGGTTTAGCAAAGAAAAATTTACAGGAGGCCTTGTAAAGCGGTGGCAATGAAAAAATTGCTAGAGTGACAGATGATTTTTGATCTACAGGTGTATCAATCAACGGGACGCCCGTCAACGCAACACAATGATGTACTCTGATGATTGATACTACTAGGTATTGCGAGAAAGTGGACGGCCCTTATGATTTCTATCACCTCGGACTCTCACATATAAGCTCATGCTTTGAGCTTACAATGTTAAGAACCATCTAGAGTAAAATGTCTGCCCCGCAAAGCGATTATTACTCTTTGTTTATTGTATTGAACCTCCCATTGATGGTATGCTAAACTTGTTCATGTCTTGGATAACCAGAATGAAAACTTACCATTTTTTTAATAGTTTTCTACACTATTTTATGGTCCTGAGCCTTATGACAAAACCAACATAATTGTAGTACTGATTAAGTTTACAGGTATCTATCTGGTCTTGTTTGCAACTTGCACATACATTATGACACATCGGAAGGGTTGTGTTAAAAGAATGCAATTCATTGCTATAGTAGCATTGTTTGTATTTGCTACCTTGGGGTTCATTTTTAGCTGTATCTATACCATTTTGTCCATCAAATATCAGGTCATTAACGACGGGCCGGGCTCCTTCAATAAACTTCAATTACTAGACAGCTCAAGGTACGTATTCTCAAAAAAGAACACTTCATCAGTGCTCAAATTCAGGGCAGAATAACTGTGTTTGGACTCTATATTTTAGCGAAGTAAGTGTCCTTTCACTCCTAAATGTTCTCTATCTTTGGGCTAATCTCGGAGTATAGCATTACTGCAGATATTGTTTTGGTAAGCCTTGACAGAGATAACTTGAGATGACCTAAATAACTCCTAGAACACAGGTTCAAAGATGCTACAAGATTTGGGGAGCTAAGAAAAAGATAATTGTGTTTCCTGTATTCATATCAGTCATTAACAATGGTTAGTCCCTCAAGTATTTCAATGTGATAACTACTGAGATCAGCCATTCAAGGTCTTGCATTAGTGGAGCTAATTACTCAAATGGTTGGATTAGCAGAAATTTATTCGGGGCAATACTCAGGCAATGGAATGAATCTATCAATGGAAAGAATGCAGGTTCTTGGATTATACACATTAAAGTCATTTTTGGCAGTAAACTTTTTCACAAATTTGTTAATTCCCTTGATGATTGGTAAAAAAATTCTTCTGGATCATTATACCTTTACTTACTGACTTCTGATCTTTAGCTGGGCGCATCTGGTGGATTGGACACCAAGTCTCCAAATTTCTTCCCAAAAGGAAATTCCACCTAACAAAACATGTTTTGGCAGTTTGGTATGCTTTTTTGACTTTTGATTCGCATTGCATAGTTGACATTGCAGATGTACAGCCTTGAGTCCGGAATTATGTATCCTTTGGCTCTCATTCCTGCTCTAGCTTTTGCCTTTCAAACATTTATTGTTCAATTTACCCCGTCTTTTGAGAGTTTAGTTGCAGTTCTGATTCAAGTTGTGGTGAGGGAAACTTTCATATATACCTTTTGTATTTTCTCTTGATACTAACTATTGAGAACACAGGGAATAGCACCAACATTCATCATTGTACGTGTCGCTCTTGGCATAAGCATTGAAAATGTGCAGGATACCATACATATGAATGAGGGAAGTGGGCGAGATAATCAGGTGATTTCAATGTGGGAAGCCAACCGCAACATTGATGAATGTGACCAGATTGAGCAGTCTGCTGTGTAGATGAACATTTATGTGTTTATTTCCAAGTACATTTGCTGTAACTTGCTGATCAAACTTGTTACATATGTTACTTACTGTATCGTTCCGATCAAGTGTTCAGTTATTTGCGAAATTTGGCCAAAAAAAAATCCAAAAGAAATCCGAAAAATCCAGAAAAAATCAAAAATGGTTCCAGATTTTCTTTGGCTGTGATGCGGGACTGATCAAAACGATACAGTAATTTCTCTCATTAGACCGTATCTGCAACGGGAAATTTGACCGTTTTTTGTTGGTTCAGAGTGGTCCGTTTTCTACTAGGCGCCACCTGGCCCCAATATCTCTGAAATGTTGATGACACACTACATCACACTCACGAGTCGTCCATGTCTCCTCCTAGTGTGTTGGTTGAAGGCTCATACCAGAAACAGCAGGAAATTATCAGCTTGGGAGCAGCGGTTGAGATACCAGATTGGACACTGAAAGATCGCAGTACATTTTCAAAGACAACTGTGTGAGCTCTGTAGTGTGTATGCCACAAGCTGGATCACTGGCTATAATAGTGACAGTGTCACAATTTTTTTCGCGTCTGGCTGACTTCGAACAAACATTTTCTACTAGCCCCACTTCTATTTTTATGAGTGGAACCTAAATATTTCCCGTTGCAGATACGGTCTATTGCATTCCGACTTAAACACAGGGATGCCAGCACCAGCACATTCCAACATTTCATGTCAGTAGATATTTAGATCGACTCGGATCACATCCGATGAACCTTTAGATCTCATCGTTTGACTTTTTTGACTTTTTGGGCTGCAATGAAAGCTGACGTGTATTACCAAGTTCTATAAAAACGCATCCTTCAGCTTCAAGCGGGGACGAGACCGAGCATCAACGTTTCAACCTCAATCCCACGATGTGAGATCTTGAGACCACACGTCAAGGCAATCTATGATTGCAGACTTTCGTTTAATCCTATGGCGGCTTCTCCCTCGTTCAAGTTATCATACGTCTCCATTTCACCGTTTTCGAATCTGGCGAGAAGCCTTTCCGTGTAGTGTATGGAGACGGTGCTATTACCGGCAGACGATTTTTTGTCTAGCTTATTGTCGTAACAACGCTGAGTTGTGACGGGTTTGCAGGATTATCTACCTGGCTTTGGATAAAAGCGGCGCCGACTTGGACCTGGTATTATCCAATGAGGTCATCAGGCGAGAAATCCTCACTCGAGCTTCCTCTTGGACTTGTCAGATCACACAAGACACGTTCTGGACCCTCCTTCTCAATCCTCACCATCCCCAAATGGGGTTTGTACATGGCAGCTTCCAGCGCGAGTCGAGTTTAGTAAGGACTTGGCCTCGTAATCAGTTTGATTCCGAGGACTTATTTGTGATCATACACCACTAGCAATGTATTTTTTAAATTGGTAAGCCCAGAGCAACTCTTCAAACCAGTATGAAGTTGCTTGTCCGCCTGATTAATACAAGAAAGTTAAGTGGGCCCCCGCAAGCGTGACAAGTACGGAGCCTTGAATGGGCCCATTAGCGACATTTCATTAGTAACCTCGATTGACTAATTGGTAATAAAGAGCTTGACAAACAAGACCGCATCGGAGGACCGACCGAGGCGAAAAATCGAGCGGAAGGGTGGCAATTCCTCCTTTCACTTTTAGTTGACCTTGTAAGTACACCGGTACTATTTTCTTCATCCGGCCGATTCCGGCACGATGCATATGCCAGGCAAGGCAAAATATTTAGCTCTTGGTTTAACCATTTGTGGGTACTGAATTCTTGACAATTTTGAACTTACACTTAGTCTGAATACATCCAGCCGTTTCATTTGTCATGTTTTGGAGCCACTGTTTACCTACACAGAATCACAGCGTACCCATCCGGAGTCTTCAAAAACCCGTCATTCGGCAGATGCTCCATCCAGGTTGGAGTCCTAGGAAAACGACTCTACAAATGGGTGAATGCAAACTGTACATCTCGGCGTAAGTAATCTCATTCTTGAGAGTATAGCTTAGCCAGGCATGAACACGATTTCCCGACAATTTGTATAGCGGCCCGCAAACTTATAGTGATATCGGACTAGCTGGCATCCAGGGATTGGTCGTCACAAGCCCTGGATACATACTTTCTTCCTTTCCATTGGGACCCACTGCAATTGCTATTTGCTTCTGCCACTTGAGAAATTTTCTAAATCTGTGAACATTCCCTGTTTGCCCTCAATCTTCTGGACTTCTACGATTTTGCAAAACCTCCATGTTACGGCCTGAATATTCACACTCACCCTCATAATACAGCAATCTCCGAGCAAGCCTGGAGTGAATAAGTCTCTGATATGTCTCAGAAGCTCAAAGCTGAACGGAGTATTACAAATGTTTTATTCTAGTTTCAGGTTCCTATGTAGTGCAGCCGAGCAGAGAGGTATAGCTACAGGCGGATCGAAATTTTTTGATTCTTGCCATTTTGCTTTTATCTCTCCGCTCACGGTTTCCGTTGACTGAACTGCTTATGCTAATGTGCAGTCCGTGAACGTGCAATTCAAATATAGATCATGGTTCCCGCAGGTGTCCTTCTATTCGTTGATGGTTGTTATAACGTGAGTGGAAAGCGGGAGACACTGGATAGGCTCGTAAACACCGGTGAATATAGACTTACAGCTATTTCAAGTACATTTGAAGGCGCAGCCGTAATTCTCTCGCGCTTTCCAATGCTCCAAGCTCAATCTTCTGCAGACTCTCACTTCTCCACATTTCTCTCGATTTCTGGAGATTTGAACTCCTAGTATGATCTATACGCAGGTCCACATGGTAATATTATGATATTTTGTAGAATACTTTCACTCCCTCAGGGGCTCTCAGCCAGTTTTGATATGTAGACGATGGAGAAGTTCATTTTACATCAAAAAACATAGAAACACTTCTGCTGATGCATGAGTGCGGTCCTCTACAAGGAAAGCGCACCGCTATGGTGGGTATTACAACGACTGCGGTGGGTATTACAACAACTGTGGTGGGTTTTACAACAACTGTGGTGGGTTTTACAACAACTGTGGTGGGTTTTACAACAACTGTGGTGGGTTTTACAACAACTGTGGTGGGTATTACAACAACTGTGGTGAGTATTACAACGACTCTTAGATAGAACTACGTGCACCATGAGGTCAGCCTCAGCGCACAAAAAATTGATCTGAAAAAAAAAATTACAACGACTCACCCTAGAAGGTGGGACACTGACTCCAGATGCATCAGGATAGGCATCAGGACTCAATCGAGATGCAGCGGCCGAGGTCCTCGTAACGTCACGCACAGGCTAATGTTTTGATAACTTGTCTACTAAAAAAACTCATTCTTACCCACATAGTTGATTTCCTACCCCTGCTGGGAATGGAGTAATTCAATGGCCAGCAAAGAAACCCGAAATCGATGGCTGATGTCGAACATGCAAGTTCTTTGAAGCAGGACACCGGGAGTAGTATTTATATCAAGAATCGCAATGAACTCTCGAAGACGTGACAATCACGCAAATGTCGAAGGGCGGTTCTATACTCGGTTGGGCTATGTTCGGCAATCGGGAATATCTCCCGTTCTCGCTCCATGCTGGGTCAAATTACTAGATTACTAGGATTGATGCGGTCACGCTTTGATTGAGTGGGCCTTTTAAAGGGGACTTCATCATCTTTCACGACATCCCCCTTCCGCACGATGGATTCTTCCTCTCCTTCTGTTCCATCTCCACCAGTGGACCACGCTACTCTTTTGATGTACGTTTTTAGCTACTACTCAGCTTTATAGAAGTATACTATCTGACCTCGAAATACTAGTCTTGGACCGATAGTTCGTTCCTGTTTTGCTCCACATAGCTTGGACATGTTTAAACGATAGATTTAGCTGGTCGGGATAATTGTTTCCTACCTCCTCGAGGGCGTTGTTTTTGTACAAGCCTGTAAGTATTTCCGTCGTAATAATATTTTTTTCAATATAATATTAACTCTAGATCTCCCTGTCTTGGGACAGATATTTATTACATGTCCTTCCCAAAAGACAAACTTTGGATGAAAACAGCGGTGTACACCCTGTTCGTGTTGGACATTATACAGACCGTCGCAGTCACTAGCTCGACATGGTCGTTTCTCATTAGCGGTTGGGGTCGTCCAGAGCATTTACATGAGACCGAATGGGGTTTTGCATTTATCCCTATGCTCTGCGCCGCATGTGAGTGGAATCTGTCTTCTCTTTTTTCATAAAATATGGCGCCGTGCCTGTCCAGATCTCTTACTACTTTAAATCAAAGGCACATCCCTCGTCCAACTCTTTTTTGCTTGGAGGATCCATGCTCTAGCATCTCATCTTTCTCAGAAGAAAATATTCTGGCCAGTGATAGTTTTCATAGTTGGCATTTCTTTTGCCCAACTGATTGGGGCCACTGTTTCTGGGTCTCGGGTGAGTAAACCATTATGAGCTGTAACTGCAACTTTTGACTTAATTTTTGAATTGTCTCAATATTTTTCAGTGGATCCATATCAACGATTTATCTCTACTTCATAAGGTGTATGGTGCCATATCTGTAAGCATTCAACTATTTTTGGGCCTTCATTTCAAAGCCAAGGGAGTGGAAGCTCACCCATTTATCAAAGATCTGGCTTGTTGGAAGTGCAGCGGGAGATGTGTTGATAGCGGTTTCCATGATATACCTTGTAAGTTTTCTTCCAGATGGATTTTATATGATCGGAAGCTCACGTTCTGTTGAAACGGCATTCAAGCTGAGTACCGTACGTAGGAGAACAAAAGAATATGATCATGATGAACGAACAAACCATCTCATCACTTGTCTCATTCGGAACAGCGTCGAAACTGGTGCAATAACAGCGGGTGCAGCACTTTTGGATGCGATATTCTTCTTGAAGATGAACGGCACCACTTTGCACTTTGCTTTGTGAGTTTCAAGATTTGTTTTACTTGCTAAGAAGCTTTTTCTAATCGCTTTCCTTTTTTACGGATATAGTTCTGTCAGTCTATCAAAGTTTTACACAAATTCTTTGTACGCTACTCTAAACTCTCGGGCTTCTTTCGAGCGAGACCTGAAAAAGGAATCAACCCTTGAGGAACACTACTGATAGTCATGTAATATAGCAGGGCTACCAGCCCTACTGGTAGATATTTTATTTTTCTCTATATTTACATATACGTAAACACTCTTTCAACTCATAATTCCAACTTTCGTGATGCACTTACGCCCCTATTCGTTTTTACTAATATTCTCTTGGTCATCAGGTACGCAACTTTAGTCGACACTTGACCGGTCAATTCTGAGAAACTAGCTGAGCATCGAACGGGAGTGTTCTAGCAGTTTAGACCGTTTTAGAAGGTGTAAATGTGCAATATATTATGTACAATGTTATCTGGGTGACAACTTTCGCATCACCTACCTCAAGACACGAATTAAACAGCAGATCAAAGAAAAAAAAAGGTAACAGCAAAGCATTCTTGATGTTTAGAGACTCAAACTTGCACTTCCCGTGTCAGACCACACCTCCGCACTTCCTCTCTGTTTACCATCCCTGGACCGAAACACCCAACCACTGCGTTCTCCTCCAATCGGGAAATAATTTACACTCCTCCGAAACTGTACCTGCCGTTTTTGATTCGTTCCTTCAGGATCCGACTCGTTCGGATTACCAGAATCGAATGACAGATGACCGAACGTCGTCCGAACGTCGAACGTTCCCTCGTATGTGCTGGGTAGGGTCGCCCTCGAGTGTCCACCGTTACAATACGTCTTCATATCAATGGCGGCATCGATTGGAGCATAGACGACGAAACAAAAAGCGTTTCCGCTGTTTGAACTGACTGTGAGGGAGAAATCGCCGCCAGAGCTTAGGTCGGAGAGCAGACTGACGGATTCAGCAGTAGCAGTCCTGAATATTGGTTTGTTTTTTTTAAATATTAGATATTTTTTTGATCGCTGACCGAAAAAAAAAATAAAAGAAACCGACACACGTACCCGTTCATCACTTCGAGAGTGAGTGTGGCCGCTCTGTTCGGCTTGGTGTTTTCCAGGACGACAGATTGTGCGTGGACATTACCAGACGTGGCTTTTAGTGACAGTTTTGAAGTCGCGGAAAAATGTCCGAAGATATTCCCTGATCCGGCTTGGATTCGTCCTTGAGTGACTTGAATACCCTTTAAACGTTTTAACGGAGAAAAAAATTTAAGGTCGAATGTTTTTTGACCGAGGGAAATTAAACATACCGCGACATGAATCACGTCTCCCTTACCGGTGCTCAAGTCAAAGGTCTGGAACTCTACGGAGTCCATGATATCGTCGATATAGACATTAAACACGCCGAGGTGTGCCTCGAAATTCCTTATTTTCAAAGGAGACTCTGGGTCGCTGTGCGTGCCTTGAGGAAGGCATATTGTAATTTCGACGATAGCTGTCCGTGAACACGTCATACATGACATGAATGGTTGCTCTGGTGTCTTCGAGAAATCGAGAGAAAGAGAAGAAAAAAGCGAATAATCCCCATATTCAGCTCAAAACGGACAGATTCAAAAAATGTAAATCTAGAGCTTACCGAAATGTCTATACACACAAGCTCCTCCTCCTCAATCTTCGTCGCTGTAATCTTGGGAATGTCGTGATGATATCTGGTGACGACGACTTTGACTTGGGCAGAATCACTTATTTCTGTATCTGATTGTTGGATTTTGAGGAGTCCTGTGTAGAGAGAAGGGCCAGAGCAAGAGATTCGAAGAGTCTCTGAATTGATAGGAAGCTCGAATTCTTGTCTTGTTTGTGGAGGAGGCTCGGTTTGGTAGTTGTTGGTGGAGTTATCCACAAAGACCATAGTACCGTTCGAGTAGTTAACGATATTGGGAGGAACTCCGTTGAAACGGATGTCCATGATGAAGTCGGAGAGAAGAGTAGGAACCACAATCACGTGTGGTTGATCTTCATGGCGTTTGACTCAGGGTTTGTTCCAACTTCTTATGACTGGGGGGGCCGACAAGCGGCGGGTAACAAACCGTGGAGGCTGCAGTCTTATTAGTAATTCCACTGAACAGAAAGTAACATACTAAACTGCATTCAATCAAACACAATACGTATGACTGTAAATACACCAAGCGTTCAGATCGTTCAGAAGTCAGTTGCCCTCGAATATCATGCAAGAATCTTCCGAAACGAGGGAGTGCATCATCGTAACTCCTTTAGGACCCTGATTTGATCGGCTTGTTTTCGCTTTTTCGGCTGATCAAACCGGGCAAGTCACAAAGGACCAGCGGCCAACGGTTTTGTGACCTTTTGTGACTTGCCGCTTGACAATAAGCCGACAAGCCGACCAAGGAAATGACGTGCGGCCAAGAATTCTTTTAGTGCGACTGATAGTCAAGGAGGGCCAATCTTCCGGTTACAGTGTTCACTCACAGGACTCGGACTCCGCCTTCAGTGTGCTACATTGATCAGCCTGAGTCGGACGTCAAAGAAGTTGACGAGGACGAAGTGATAGGTGAGAACTGGATAAATCCATCGAAGAGTGGGTCACTGATGTTTGGGGCGTGCGATATCATGTAGCTCTAGCGGTAACATTGAATTTTAAGGCCTAAGGTATGCATGTCCAATTACTTACATATACTACCGAACATGTCAAAGATGTCAGTCATTCGATACAGACGCAGGTAGTATTCAGCAAAATACACATGAGGATAAGGTAGATGGACTCCAATTAACACCCGACTTTAATGACCTCCCGGTGACCTGTACCAACACTGAAATCATGGCACTAGACAATGTGTCATGATCGCCGACCTAGAAGCGAGGAACGAGGCAAAATCCATTTCCCTGTCCAGGTGTAGAACCATATCATTCCTTCCAATGTTCTCAAACTAGTCAACGGCATTGAGGTGTTTGGCATCGAACGCATTTTTAAGTATGGCAGCGGATAGTCTCGAGGATCCAGACTGACGCTACCCAGATAGTCGTGGGTAGGCAGCGGAGGGATTTTATCATTTGTTCTAGTACCTCTAAACCTATTCCTAAATTTCTGGTCTTATTATTACGTTCGACATCATCTTTTAGAGGTACTAATGTACCAGAGCACTCAGGACCCTTTTGGCAATCCAAGAGTGCGCATGTGTTGTGGGACTGCAAAAAAGAAAACACAGTGATCAGTATTCCTACCAGGCATAAGAGGTGTTGGAGAAACTGACTGATACTCATCCCAGAAAACCATTTCATCAGGATTCTCACAAAGCGTCACGTTCTCAGTCTCTCCGTATACACCAACCAAACAACTCCCATATGACCCCAAAGGTTCGAATCCAAAGGCTTCGGGTTTGCGGTAATAATCCCATTCTTCAAATAACCCCATCAAGTCGACGAATTGCGAGTTGGCGTTTGAATTGCGAATATTATCGACCATCATATCCTCGTATAGTTGACGAAGCTCCTTCGAAAAAGTGTCGAGCTCACGTTGGCCCAGCTCCGAGAGGTAAAAGTCGTAAGGAATGCGCGAAAGGTCAGGGTAGTCTAGGAACAAAAATTGGGCGTTCGGATAGGCTGTTTCTAGTTTTGATTTGCTGGCCATTAAAGTTTGGAATGACTGAGAAGCCGTAATGTTTGGATTGAAAATTACATCGTTGGCACCTCCTAAAAGAGCAAATAGGGGCTTTTCACTAGAGAATGAAGATGGTGGGGAGTTTAAGAACTCTGCAACTTGAAGGTCGATGGAGGGCACGGGGATGACAGAGTTTGGGCCTGTAAACCCTTGTACCAGGTCGTTTGACGTGGTAGCTGGTTGCGCAGTAGAGTTTAAACCAAACAGGTCATGATTAAGAAGCACGGCCAATGCCAAATTGTCCGACTGTACTCACCTCCTCCAATAGCGTTGTCAAAAAGGGGAACCGAAAGGTTCTGTGCCACGTATTCAATCCAAACTAGACCATTAGAAAATTTGCCTTGGAAACTTTTTCATCTGTCAGTTATTGTTGATCCACAAAGTAATAAGATCTATACACCAACTAATTCGGATTCGCTGGCCAGGTGTGGTTTGAGAGCACCCATGCTCCGTTTCCTGTGGTGGTTACCTGGTGAGCCAGACACGAGCATTGGTCATATACGAATAGGTCTCACCGTTATCCGTGAACGAATCACCAAAGGCTACTATTGCAGAGAATCTCTTTGCCGTCTCTGTGTCACAAGCACGATGAGGTAGAGCCGCCCCGTAACCGACTGAGGCATGAAGGGAGATCACCGCACTCGCAACACAGAAAATCGTGGGGAACATGGTAATCCAAGTGAGAAATCCGACTCTGGCCCCTTATGCAAGATGGGCGCGGTTTTTATATGTGCAAAGCACCCGAAATGTATTGGGGCTGGTTAAAGCTGTGCCTAATAAAACGGAGACCTAAGGGGTATCTTGTAATGAGAACATTCATCAGTACAATACTATTGACTCCTGCGGACTTCCGATGAGACTAAAAATTACTTAAAAGCTTAAAGGTTGCCGCGGTACCGGATGTGGTCTGAGTCGATCTATATAAAAAGATCGGGATGGAATGTGCCGGTGCTGGCATCCCGCTGTTCAAGTCGGAATGCAATGAGGAGAGAAATTAATTACCACTCGGTTTCGATAGTCCAACGAGAAAAAAAAAATAGGTGGACGCGGATGTGGAATCAACGACATCTCCTTGAAGATGGATTTGGCGATGTCTGTGGCCTATGATTAAAATGTGTGTATATTATTTTTGAATGAACAAACTCCGACCGGGGAAGGGAGATGCAACGCTACTTCAGCTAAAGTTACTATAGTATGGCATGGAGAGAGAGGCCGGAGGTTAGGTTCAGAGCAAGCCTCTGATTGGCCAGAAATGTTTGCGACTCTTTGTTGCTTGGTTGCTGTCGCTTCGGAGGTTTACCGAACCTTTCGATGTGGTTGTGTTTGGACCGGAGGGCTTCGACTTCTTTGTATGACTGTATGACATCTTTCGTCCTGTGCCAAAGCGCTTGGTGACGAGGCTCGTCTCAAGCTCGTCCATGAACTGTTCACCCAATTTCTACGCGTTGGCATAAATATGCCACTTGTGGCGACTCAGGTACAATACACCAGGGAGATACCTGTGAGTTCTTAGCGTGGGTACTAGTTGGGACGAGAAATGGGTGACTCGCGATTTCTCCAGTCATTTTCACTTTCTTTTTTGTTGTTAGTTGTACTGATTGTACATAAGTGTATGTAGGTTTACATTTTCTGTTGATATGCGACCAAGAAGAAATCAGGCCAAAGGAAGTCCTCTTCTTTTTCCAGAGATAAAATCGGCGTCAAGACTTGGTACTGGATATCCAAGTATGCATATGTACTCCATTTATGTTCGGCCACGCCCCCGTTTCCGACTCTGGTAGACCCTCTCGATCGGTACCCCAAATCTTACCATGAACACGTCCTCTTCCATCCCATTGTCCTTGCAGACCGACCCGAACAGACCATCCGAACCCTAACATCTTATCTTCCCAGCAAGTCTAGGACGAGGAAGGATACACTCTTTGCACCGTTACCGTTTCTCTTGCATGTGTTTTGAGACCGAAAGAATAACCATTCCCCTAACTTTGGTCATGACTGCGATCAACAGCCAGGTTCCTAACCCAACACGTTCTTCCGGCAATGCACACGCCCGAATTGGCTGACGGGGAGTCATCATCATCATCATCGTCTAATAATACGAGCGTTATTCCTACCTCCGCATCACGTCTTTTACTTTCCGAACCTTCAAAGGGTAGAGCTTTATCTTCCTCAACCCCAGACTCAAGCTTCTGTCCCCGTGAACAGTCTACCTCTGTCTTCAGAAAGAGAAAGCGAACCAGCGAACGGACTGTTATCATTCTCACGAAAATCCATCTTCGCATTGGAAATGGGTTCTCAAAACGATTGCGGCGCCTCATGGGGGTTCGGTGAAGAAGATGAATAGCTTAATGGAGGGGATTTGGAAAGAGATTCAGAGGGACCCTAGTCCTAACATGGGTGATGATAACGGGGCAAAAGCTGAAGTGGAAGGTCTGTAGCATGGAGAATATCAAGTTGATGTTGAGAGAGGGCGCTGGAAGGGTTGGCGGAGGAGAGAAAGTAAAGGCTGGGGATCTCAGTGGGGTTGTAAATGGCTGAGTTATGGGGTTGGAAACAATAAGATTGTGTGGTACTTAGATCTAAAATTCTAATTGACATATACGTATGGACTTACTTACTAGTCGTTTTGCTTATTTCTTCTATTCTATATACTTGTTTCTAATATTGGTTTAAACATCTCTTTCTCTACGTGTGGATACTACCCGTTCAAAAAACATCTGCGATATCAGAGAGAGAGGGTTTCAAGCCATCAACCCAACTTCCGGGGTCGACTCTGGGATCTCCAAGTTGGTACCGGGTTTGCACATCAAATCGAAAGCCTCCTGAGAGTATGGAGGGTAACGTGGCTTGAAGGCAGGTTCGATTCTAAGTGTTCATATGTCAATAAATATGTCAATCGAGTCGAGAGAGAGTTAGAATGACAAATGTCAAGTGACAAACGACAAGCGGGAAAGGACTCGGAAGAGGCGGGGGAGAAAGGGACGGTGAGAGTAAAACGTGGAATGAAAAGTAAAGGAAAGGAAGAAAAGAAAAGAAAAACGAAGAAAGGGGAAAGGGAAGACATACTCTTTAGGGATTGTGAGGCAACTGCGTTCATAAGAGAACTCTTCGAAGGTGTATTGGAGGACTTGAGAACCATCTTTTTGGGGCAAAGATGCATAAGATGTAAGTTGGGACGTCATGAGGCAGTACGTATGGAAAGAGAAAGGAAGGAAGGAGCGACTTACGACCGGATTCACCTACACCGCCAAAAGGCATTTCGTTCACTAGGACAAGAAGAATCAGAATTCATCGAGCTGTGCGTGGTCCGAAAACCCGGGGAATGATAAAGGGGACAAACCATCGAGTTGTATGAAAGTGTCGTTGAAGATCAGAGCTCCACTCGTCGTACCTTCACGAACTATAACAAAAAGAGAAAGGAAGCGTCAGTATCTAGTAGCTATAGGAGGTGCTACTCGAATGAGAAATAGTAAAAAAAACACTTACTCCTCGTTTTAACTTCCTCGTCATCACTAAACACGTACAACACCAACGGATGATTCCTACTACCAATAAAATCAATCGCATCGTCCACCGTATCGATTTTCAACAGAGGTAAAACCGGTCCAAAGTTCTCTCCCTGCATCAACGCGTCTTCCGGTGTGACTCCAGTCAGGATCGTCGGTTCCATCTTGAACGTCTTTGGATCTTTCCCTCCACCAGTAACCACCGTTCCCTTCGTCTCCTCCAACAACCTCTCCACTCTCTTATAATGATACTCATTGATTATATGCGCATAACTTTCACTCTGAAGAGCAGGTGAGCCTTCTGGGAAACTCTCTTGATAGGCTTTTTTGAAAGCTTTCACTAATTCTTCCATCAACTCTGGACGACGATGGCCAGTTTTGGTCTTGGTCGGGACGAGAACGTAGTCGGGAGAAACGCAAATTTGACCAGAGTTGGAAGTTTTACCCCAAAAGATCCGTTTCGCCGCTAGTTCGATGTCGCCGAAATCGGGGTCGATGATCACTGGAGATTTGCCTCCCAATTCGAGCGTGACCGGGGTGAGGTGTCTCGTGGCTGCCGCTGAAATGATGCGTGCGACGGTACTGTTGCCAATGTAGAAAACTGGAGTTTTGCGATTTGAACGAATATGATGACAATGCCAATTCACGTAAAGGAACGGATCATTGAACCATCCCGAAGAATTGTTTTTTTTGACACCGAATGAAAGAGGACATACATGGTTTAGGGTCCAAGTCAAGGAAAAGAGTGAATAGATAGAAACAGAAAAAGTAAAAGAGTATCCGCACTGTGATTCCATTTGAGCTCCAAAACTCTGGTGACCTCTGGGACACCGCCAAGGACGACCCGATACGCACGTTGGTCGAGATATTTGGGAAGTAAATCCGCTACGGCCTCCGCGAAATGGGAAGAGACTTCGGAAAGCTTGAGAACGCAGCAACATCCGGCCGCGATAGCACCGAGAAGAGGTTGGAAGGAAAGGGCCATAGGGTAGTTCCACGGACTGTAAAAAGACATATAGAGTTGCAAGGTTTGTGTATTAGGGTGAGACATGTTAAGCCAACACGAGAAGGGAGCTTTGGGGAAAGACGCACGCTATGACGACCCCGACGCCTTTTGGAGCTTTGTATACTCGCGGTTTCCACTGTTTCTGGTGGGGTTTGGTGATGATGTTCTCTCTGTTTTCGACTTGAGTCCATTCGGGGAGACGTTGGGCAGTCAGGACGCAACGTTCCATAGTTGGGTTGATCTCCGACAAGTAGACTTCGAAAGCGGGTTTTCCAAGGTCCTGCGTCGTGTTTTCTTTTCTTTAGCAAACCTGGTTGCGTGCACATACACACACGGAGCATAATTCTGGGGACATACCTGCCAAATGGCATCCGCAATGCGTGTGTGGTTTTCCTTCAGCATTCTGGCCAGCTGGAGAGCTTGGTGCTGGCGAAAAGCCAAAGGAAGGGTGAGCTTTGTTTTGAAAGTGTTGTGCAACTCTGTATGGATCTAGTCAAGGGATTCGAAAGTGAGTACACTTTCGAGGCGTTGTTGGGCTTGAGTTGCGAGCCCTACCTGCTCAATTTCGTCGAAAGAGGTGTATGGCATAGTTAGCAATGTCGATTCGGTGTCACACTAATGGGATGTGGGGAGTAATTCTGGGTGAATTGAGGTGTAGACCTTCAAGTTGGGTTTTAAAGGAGATCTCGACTCAATTTATTCTTACTATTCCCGCACAAATATCTGCACTGCTTGCTAGGTCTACCTATGTAGACTGTAGGCCTTTTCCTGCATCTCTCAATTCCCTGATTGCCCTTCCAACCTCACCACGACACCTTCCTTCTCTCCTCTCTTCGTCTGTCTTTTTTATTTGTTGTTACTCACGGTTGACTAGTCCAGGTCTCTGCTCTCATCTACTACACTCTTTCTGACTGTATTTTTAATGATACGTGATTCTATACGTATTCGATTACTCTAGAGAGTTTTCCTTTTTGTCCTTGGAACTCTCCTTATAACGATGATTTGATTGACAGCTCTATACTTAGTTCTTCTCTCGGCTCAAATGTTTTTGTATGCCCATGAATTATCATGATGTGTTTTTGTAATTCTTCTCTGCTAGGTTTTCCTCAAGTTCAAGTGTAGCCTTAGGCTGTTAATGGGCCCCTGGGGTCTGACGGCCTGTGCCACTTTAAATTAAGAATTAATTACGAGGCCGGAGCTTATGAAGGACTCGTCCTTAAACTTGAAATGGCAGCAGGTGGCTGCGTTGAAATCGTATGTCATCCCATTCCGCTCAGATTCCGACTTTCTATCCGAGTCATTCTCCATGTGCAGCAGTCGAATTCCCGGTCTCGTGTCCGCCATGCGCGGCGATGGCCCACTTCAACTCCATGAGACGTCACAGATGGATATGTCCTAGAGCTGTCAGCTGTTGATGTCAACATCACCCAGATAGATACTTAGTATTAGGGACGAGCAAAGTAAATAAGCATAGATGATTGAATTTCTCATTAAAAATCCGTTGAATGCAATGAAACGAATGATAGCTTTGTTTTTCCGAGCGTATGAACCCTCGCTTTGGCTACGTACAACTCAATCCTCTCCTTATGCAAGCTTCCTTGCTGTTCCATAATTTGGACTACCATTATTTGACTATCCCGTCTCTCGTACGCGCACAATACCTTTTTCAACGCTAAACGCCACCAGACCAAGAACAAGCTCATTGATTTCAATCCGTTTCGGTCAATACGCTGCTGCGTCTTCCTCTGAGCAGCTTGCTATTCGCCGCGTCGGCCCCACTCCGTTTATTACGGAAAGATGACTATTCAGCCACATTTGTTGGTCTCTCCACAGCGGCTAGGATAAGTTCTACGATGACATCGAAAACTCGCTTGGAAACATTGCATAATGGATAATAAGATTTCAGCCACCAGACCCAGCGCGTTGATGATAGATCTATTACCACAAATTTCTGCTTAAGCCCTTTCCAGCTCTTGTTATCTCTTCAAAGTTTGGGGTTCCCAAAAATCCGGTCTAACGTTATAGTCAGAAAAATACTTCTTGGTACTTCTTGGCATGTTACACGGATTCGTTCCAAATTGATCCTACCTCAAAATTTCAATCGGCTTTTGGTCTTCCCACTCTGGCCTCCCCCGAAATTCACCGTATCACAGCATGTTATCAAGTGTCATTTGATCCATCTAATACTGCTCTTCTGGCTTGTCTACAACCTCTCCTACGTATATTCGTGTTGACCTGCTATAGCCATTCTCAAACTTTTCTTTGCTTCGAGGCTCGACCAAGTTTACATATATGTCAAAGCCACCGACACCGGTATTCATTCCGCTGGTTTTCCCAGAGCCACAATTCATGTGGTAATTGACACTGATAATTCGGATATGCGTTATTACTAAGCCCAAAAAGGTGAGGAAGCTTCTTAAATAGCTCCGGCTCTGACCTTTGACTGCCTCACCAACAAAAGATGGCCTATGATTTCCCCAGCTTGTCTGATGTCTTCTCTTTCTTTGAGCAAGCTCTCTTTATCCCTAAGCCAACATGGTCCATCGAAAAAATGCCTGATATGACAGGCAAAGTAGTCATTGTCACTGGAGGTAGTGCCGGGATTGGAAAAGTAACTGTGAAGGTGGGGTTTTCAACACTTAACATGTTTTACCTTACCCTTTAGAATTTTTTTTTCATGTAGCACATTCTTGTATTAGAAGCTCACTAACCCCACTGTTGTTCACCGTATGCAATAGGCTCTACTCGAGAAGAACGCCACAGTCTACCTCGCAGCTAGAAATGAGAAGAAATCTCTCGACGTTCTCGAGGAATATGCCTAGCTGCCAGGCAAAGGGGTATTTATCAGCCTCGACCTCGCAGATTTGTATAGCGTAAAGGCAGCTGCGCAGGAGTTTTTAAGGTTTGTCATTCAAAGTCCTCTGTGCGAAGACATCGGGGAATGAAGCCTACGTTTTTGAAATAGAAAGGAGACTAGGCTTCATATACTTATCAATAACGGGTATGTAGTATTATTCTTACATTATGGTTAGTCGAATGACCGAAACCTTATTCGTTTGTAGAGGTATAATGATGACACCAAAAGATCAGTTCAGTCCTCAAGGATATGATCTTCAATTTGCTACAAACGTGTTAGGTGGGCCACTGTCATTCATTTGTTATATCAAATTCTAATCCAGCGCCGGTGCCTCATCAATGTGCTATTGTATTGCAGGTCATTTCTATCTAACCAAACTACTCCTGCCAACACTCCTTTCTACCGCACAACAAAATCAAGAAAAAGTTCGAGTGATTACTGTCGGCTCCTGTGCTCAGTATATTATGAAGTACAAGTTTGATTTGAACTCTTTCAACGATACACCGGTCCGAAAGAAGCAGAGTTCAATGGATCTATACTGTCAAAGCAAATTTGTAAGTTCAGGGACTAAGTTTGCTGTCCAAGACTTTGATTCCCACATCAAATCCTCTGATGTCTGGGCCACCTGGTTTTTAAGATGCAGTGTTAAGATGCGCATCTTGATGCATCTTATACGCATCTTAAATGCATCTTAAATTCGATGTGGCTGTGCAAAATGCATCTTAAAGTGGCTGTGTAATACCATTATTAATACTGTATTAATACTGTACGACTTCTCAACGATGCTCATGGGTCATGGGCCTTTGAGAATAACAAGTCACTGTGATAACACTGTCATGATGCCGATTATTGTACTGAAAATCTCCGAAAATCATAAGTTTTCAACAAGTTTATCAAAACTTTTCTCTTGTCACACTGTCCCAGGCCAAATCATCAAGCGAAAACTTTGTTTACATAGCCCATATCGAAATGGTACAGCGCTACAAGGTTTCGGCAAGTCTTGAAATTATTTGGACTGAAGAAAATAGGATTTATTAAGAATATATGACAAAATAATGAATGCCAAGTGTGTATCTAAAGCCATTATCAATTCTGGTGGATACACAAAATACTTCAGTAGTCTGATGTATATTAATATGTTGCATGGTCACCTTTCTGATTATCCATCATTCTGTGTTATGTTGATATTTTTTACTGCTTGAAATACTTCACTATCATCAATCTCATTAGAATTCTTTGAATAAACATTTGAGTGTCTTGAATGTGTTTTACAAGGGTTTCATCATATCTTGGAATATTCTAGATGCACCTTGACACACCTTGAAAGCATCTCAAAAGCATCTTAAAAGCATGTTAAGTGCATCTTAAAAGCATCTTAAAGCATCTTAAGTGCATCTTAAAAGCATCTTAAAGCATCTTAAGTGCATCTTAAATGCATCTTAAAGCATCTTGAGGGCATCTTAAAGCGCACATCTTAAGTGCACATTTCAATTGCATCTTCACTCCATTTTGGCACATCTTAGATACAATTTCAATGCATTGACAAATTCAAACTACTTTTTTGTTATATACACAAAGTTATTCAGAAATATCAATTCAAACCCTATGTAACCTTCTTCTTTTAACCTCCCTGGAATCCTTCTCAATAAACTCTTTCAAGTCCATCTTTCTCTTTTGTCCCTTTTTAATGGGCTGTCTATTCGGTCCGGCCGGATTTTCACCTTCCAAACCGACTGACGACTAGTTGCCTCGATCCGTTCGACTCAACGGCACGGTCAAAAAATCTGAAATTAGGTACAGAGGACAGTCAAGTATTATAGATTATGTATATGTAATTGTTTAGATATTCACGAAATTTTTTCATGGTATTTACACAAAAAACATAGTTGAAAATGGAAAACACATGGATTATACTTTTATCCGACAGACTCATTTTGCGAGCTTCTCTAGAATCATTATTTACATTGGTATAGGGTATGAACAATGTCTAATAACCATAAATGTAAGAAAAATACTAGTTGGATATGTCACGAATGCATCTTGAATGCATCTTAAATGCATCTTAAATGCATCTCACACGCATCTTGAGTGCATCTTGACATGCATCTTAAATTCCTATATGCCCCTGATGTCTGGCGTTGTCCGCAAAATGACTTTTGGCTATTCTTACTTTTACGTTGGTTTTGACAATATCATCACATCACATCATGTATAGGGCAACATTCTCTTTGCAAACGAGCTTGCACATCGATATGGCGAGAAAGGATTGATCTCAATCTCTCTGAATCCCGGTATGACCTCCTAATTTCTTGTTTTGCTTTTTCCTCTTGTTTCTCAATTACTGAGATCAACTTCAGGTAATATCAAGAATACTGGGCTGAAACAGCACATGGATGTATTATCTTTGGCTTCACTCAGCTTCTGGATGTTGCAACTCTATGAGCCAGAACTTGGTGCCTTGACACAATTGTATGCTGGAACAAGCCCTGAATGCGAAAATATGAATGGCAAAGTGGGTTTCCCGTTGCAATTTTGATTTTTTTTCTGGACTCATTTATTCGATTCCCCCCCCCCCCTTTTTTGAAACTCCCAGTATCTGAAACCATGGTGTCAAGAAGGAATGATGCGTCCATCAGCTAATGATCCTAAGTCAGCAGGGGAGCTTTGGAAGTGGATGGAGGAAGAGGTGGATAGGTTTGAAAGGAGTTTAAGTTTAAGTAAAAATCCTGGCCTTTGATTCTACCTTGTTTTTAGAACCGGTTCATGTTCTCCCGCCTTATTCAATTTCCTTTTCCCGCGGCCGGTCATTTTCTGAGGGTCTTGCGATTTGGCAAACTTGGCAAAGACACCATGGTAGTGCTTTATATCACTTTTCATAGCTCAGGAGTTGGGGGAAGACAAAAGTATAGGATTTTTTGATAAGCAGGAAATATGCAGAACAAAACGGTGTTATACCAACGAGAGGAGTGGTAATGAGGTGAAATGTTTGTAGACAAAAAAGAAAGTCATATTAAGTTCCGAAAGGAAATCGTTCGAATACTATGTGAGAAAAAAAAACAGTGAGTATGAACAAGCAATCATTCAGACTACAATGATAACTGTGGGTATTCTTTCCTGGCTTTCCGGCAGTGACTATTAGCATGTCTGGAATCAAGGCAACTTTGGAGCTGATTCATATGCTATATTAGAAATTTAATTTGTAGAGGACTGGAAAGCGGAATTCTTACTTGGAATTTGTATCTTGGTCTACTGAGGTGGAAATCCTCCGGTTCCAATCAGAGTTCTATGGCCAAAGCTCGGAACACCTTCACTTGTCACAACATACAAGTAAGCTCTATTCTCTCAGTACCACTACTGTAGTTATGAGCCCTAGCACTACATTTGTAATCACATCATAATGGTAAGGTAGGGGACATACAAGGACCCATGTCTTTTCTCAGAGGGGTCTGATCTAAAGTCCGGACAAATTTTTCGAAATTTGGCCGAAATGTTAGTTCATAGTCCGGACAAATGGGGGTCTGGGTGCCGAATGTCTCATCAAAAGTCCGGACCTAGGCCGCATGGGTCACCTAGGTCTGTTCAAAGTCCGGACAAGGGCTGACAAAGGTTGTTCACTATTCACAGGAGGTCACAGGCTAAAGCGCAGGCAAAAGGCCTTATTTGGGAATTCTGACCAAAATGAACAATGTTGTATTGTACACACGAAATATATCTTGAAAACTCAACACCATGAGTGACGCGGTCGACATAGATTCAATACAGTTCATGCCGACTATGGAGCTGTGCTAGGCTGTGGGCTTTGCCGTTTTGCTCACATTCCTTCACATTCATTCCTTGTTCTCTTGAATGATTCAACTGTTACACTTGTTCAAGATGGTGTCCAAGTTTCCGATATTGCTTGGAAGATGTATCAAGACTTGAAGGACGAGTGCGAGGCAATTTTTACAGCAGTAAAACTCTCAAAGAAGCAGAAGGGACAGGGGGGTGCAGGCGATGAGGAGATCAACGAAAATTTTGAATAAATGACTTAGAAAAACGAAAATGTATCTTTGATTAATAGTCCGGACAAAAATTTTTTTTTTCAGAGGTGATGACGCTTATCCGGACAAGATTTTTGAAAAGTGACAAAAAAAAAGTCCGGACAAAAAATCCGGGAACCGGCGATTTCCGATCAAACATTTCTGAGGAAAGACATGGGTCCTATGTCCCCTACCTTATACAAACTAGCTGTAAGTAGTACTATTTTGTATCGGGTAATGGGTCACCTTAAGGGTTTTTACGCTATGGAGGGTGAGCTACGAAACTTTCTCCTATTGTATGGTACTCAACATACAGTAGGGCATCTTGTGAGTGTATTATGCCTAGATATGAAGGCACTATAGCTTGTTTTGAGTGCACGGTGAATGTTTTGTTTCAGTGTGTCAGTTTTTAGTGAAAATCAGGAAATGGGTCAATGCCTTGTTCAGCCCATGTCTGAGATGACATATCTGCTTCTAAGCTAATCAATTTACTGCTATAGTCATTTGAATACTTCACAAAAAGTTTCGGAGCGGGGGACAGCCAGGGGACAGCACCGTTGTTGAGTTTGCGACCACTCCGCCGCATGGGGCGGACCTAAATAAGGAAAATGACGTCATCTCCTACCCACGCCCATCAATTTTCGCGTATCTCCTGATCAGGCTTCACAATCATCAACAGCCGACATTGACAGTTGCATAAGGTCTTAAACCACATATCTAAGCACCCTAGATGATCCCCGAAAAGGCTGAGCTCTCAGAAAATGGGAAGTGACCCACTTCCTGGTCTGCCCAGCTTCCTGATCGAAAATAGTAACAGAAATTGGTCATTTTTAATCAAATTGAACCTCTTCGTCTGCTGGATCCATTTCTAACTGGCTTGACTTCATCACCATCAGAATAACAAGACCAACGAAAAGAGTAGTGACCCGGGAATAAAAATTTTGGGAAGAGTTCACCTTGCCATGTGTTGAGTTCATGATCTGGGAGGAATCCATGCAACCATGGTTCCACAGAGAGTTTTGGCCAGGGGTGAGGGTCAGGGTAAAGTCCAGAGTGAGGTACAACAGGGCAAAGATTTTCATCCAATGATTTCTTGACAAATTTTTTTGGAGCTGGGAACCGATAGGACTGACCTGATCAGTGTGTTTGCAACCAGATCAAGAAAATTTAGTGATACTTTCAAACAACTATCAATTCAGGAAACCTACCAGTAAACAGGGTCTCATACAAATCATCACTATTCCTGTCCTGGGTTTCTTGACAATCATACCAACTATCTCCATCTTCATCTAAATCCCCGATATAATCAATTAGAAAATGGCTTTATCAGAAGTCTTGTAGTGGAGTTGGGTAGTAAACACACATACCTGGTCCAGTCTCACCATCTGGCCAAATGATATCAACCAAAGGTAATCCATGGTTCTGAGCAAATTCTTGGGTAGAAGGATTGTACCCTCTGTATTGTTGAAACTCTTTTGCAGCTTCATATTGAAAATCTGCAAACTTTCTTTGCCAAAGTTTAGCTTTAGGAAGGAATTCAGGGAGCCCAAGAGCTTCAGTGACCCTTTTTGACAATGGACTAGATCCATCTGGATCAAATGACCAGTAGTAGAGATCATTGTCATCATTCCCCCAACATACATCTATTCCAGATGTTCCAGAAGGATGGCTGACAGTTATTGGGGCAATGAACAAGAAGATTTTACCAAAATCAGGGTGTAAAAGTGAACAATGATTTTTATAGTTTGGTTCAAGGGAGAAACAAATGTGAGAAACTGGTTCTGAAGGATTAGATAGATCAGCAATTGCCAATGTGAAAAAGGTTAGCTTTGAGACAGGCAGGTTATATAGCTTAGAGCTTACCTGGGATGTCTTTATATAAGCCTTTTGCTGTGTCACAAAAGTATTGTGCTTGTGACAACCAAGTAGTAGAAAGCCAATCCCAACCAATAGAAACTTTTCTAAGACAGTTGTGCATCCATTTGTGATCACAATGAGAGCATTTTCCAGGAAGATATGACCAGAACTGATCATAAGAAATTCTATTAGACATGATTAGATCTCACTCCAAAAAATAAGAGATGAGATTCACCTAGTCCATCCTTTTGAATCTGTCTCACTTAGTGGTTCATTTCTTTGACCTACAATGTTTACTCCTATTTCCCACTTTCCTATTATAATTGTAACTTCCATCTCCTTGTCTCTAGTCCTGAACATATCCTGAGTGTTCTGTATGGAGGAGGGATTTAACAGCTCCTCATCAACTACCCTGTATTGTAGATTTTTGAATTTTCCAATAACGATTGGAGGTGTAGTAAGGGAAGTGCTTGTTACTATGGCAGGGAGTGAAACTGGTTGCTTGGGATTGTGATTAAGGATAACATGTGAGGAATCAATGATTAACATATCATTTTGGAAGGCCAGCTCTGTAGACATGTCCCATCTTGCCCATTTTGAATAACGGGACATAACAATATATGGATCAGCATATGAGACTACAGGCAAAGGAATGAGAGCAGGCTCATTTGAATCTTTCGGGCCAAAGTATGGTTCATATCCACTATGGTTCTGAAAAGAATTAATTGGCGAGATACAGAATAGTCCTGTATCAGGCTGAAGAAAGGTTGCATTCCATGTATCCTAATACGATACAGAAACTCAGATAATATATAAACTTATTAGATTGAACACTCACACCAATAATGGACTTGGCCACTAATGAGAAACAATCATCAGAGTAATGAAGGTAGATATCTTTTCTCTAGTGCCGATATAACTTTTAGTAGCAGTACTACTATGATATTCATGAGAACCTCACAATGCGGTGTGCAATGTAGCACCGAATGATTGCTGACCCATTTTCCCAGAGCTGTCTCACAGGGATGAGATCTATCTGATGAATTAGCTTAAAATTGCTTTAGACATGGTTTGACTGACCATTATAAAACACAAGACTAGGTGAGGATGGATTCCGATTCAGGCCAAAGAGATGAGCAATATTGGGGTGACTGTGTTGAAATAATTAGCACAGTATAGATTAGTTAAGACGTGAGAGGCTTACTGAGTTTTGGAACAGAGCAAGAAATCTCTCTCCCAAGCCTTTTATTGTCAAGTCTCAATGTGGGTTCCCGGGGTTTTACTTAAGAATAAATACCTACGGCCTGAGCATCTTCGCCTTCATATACAACAGCGACACTGCCTGGTAGATTCTGACCAATCACTTGAGCACGATATGCCGATCTGGTAAATTTGAGACGCTTTTGGGCTTGAAGACGATGTGCTCGCTCATAATAATAATAAAGATCATTCTCATCAACAACCTCTCTAGAAATGTGCCCCAAAAGACGAAGATCACCTCGTCGAATTTCTCGGTACTTGAACATCAGTTGATTTCAGAGTTGCTTCAATAACAGTCCAAACATAGACGCACATCATCAAACATTGACCGGCGTGACCCAAGGACACCGGGAGAGACAATAGAATCCGAGTCCCCAGTGTACACTTGATTGTGCGTGGTCTGATCTCCAGCAACAAGATTGATGGTCTGGGCTCGAAATGAGCACTGAGATGCTTGAGAGAAAAATGTCGCCATTTTATAGTAGACTGCTGCCTTGGTGTGTGAGGAAAAAGGGCGGGGTAGAAATCTAACACAGATAAGAAAGCTGTAGCAGTGTGGTCTTTAAATATCTAGCTTGAGCGTCAAAGGACGGCACGGGGTACTTACAACATACTGATTTACGTGTTCAACAGCAATTATAGAAATTTGGGATTCGATCTGATCTTTTGATGCTCACTGCCTTCAACGGGGAGCTAATGGCGAAGTATGATGCAAAGCCAAGTACATCAAGTCTCAAGCTCAAGCACTCATGCATTATACGCTGTTGCAAAGCAAAACTACTTACGACTTTAGGAGGACTCGTCGTAGCGATGGTCCATAAGTTTTAAGCCCGGTCATCGATGTGGTCCTGTTTGGACCGGAAAGCGTCGACTTTCTCGGCTTGGTGACAGTTGGGCACTTCCTCGTTGATTGCCACGCGCGTCGCGCTTTGGCCCACTTTCCTTCATTAAGAAATGGTATTTGGTACAAGTACCTATACGTTTTAGCGCTTTAAAGTTGGGGAGGAGGACATCTGTTAACGAATCTCTGAGATCCCTTGCGGCTGCAGTGCACGGCACCAATTTATACACGTGATCGTGAGGGAGTCTCGGATGCAGCCGTGACTATAAATACGAGACAGCAGAAAATTGGATATTCGTCTCTTTTATCTCTTTTATCACCACCAGCACAGGAGCAGAAGGCTTGTAAGCTGTGGATTACATCCTACCTCCTGTTCGCTTCAATTGTTGCAGAGACAAACCCAACAGTGCCACGCGAACCGGTCGTGGATAGCACCTTTACATTCGGACGACTCGGAACAAAGACATTTGCATATACAGGTCAGAGTCCTTCTACTTCTGGTCCGGGTTGTATTTTGATTTTTACCTTCTTTCCAATCGCCAGCACCACTCCTTCAACGATGTCCAACGATACACGCGATGATCCAGGCAATCCCAATATTCTATTCAAATCGATCAACGACCTCGAAATAGAACCATACATCATGGAGAAGTTTCCCGAGAAATATAGCTCCCTGAAGAAACAATATGGTGCTATGGAGTTGATATGGGACGACTCAAACGTCAGTTAATTTTTTCGGACGGGCTCTGTTCGCTTTTCGAAGCTGTACTGACTTTATAGTTCGTTTTGACTTAGACTGACGTTATTGATCTTGTGGCACCGCACGAGTATCTGGAGGAAGCGGATAATACAGAACGGGCAAGACTCGAGGGACAGCTTGACGATGCTGACAGTACGTATTACTTCTCTGAACATTCGTTTGCCCTCCTAGTAAACCTAAATTACAGATACTCCAAAACGTCCTGTAACGTCCACTCTCCTCAAGTCTCTAGCAGAGGCCGAACGAAACTTCTACAAAACCGAAGCCGAACTCTTTCGTACTGAACCTGGTTATCTTTCCCACCGCGTTGTTGTCGATGGAGGTGCACGTCATGAACTTATGCCAGACCTTAATGGCGATGCTGTCACCCTAGAAGATCTCCTCTCCAAACCACGCTTCGTCTGTCAGATTGCTCGTTTCGCTATTCATAATACTATTCTACGAGCTGGGCTGTGGAGTGTCGTCGTTGAGTTTCTAGAGGAGGTGGAGCTGCTTGACGCAACGCAAGGCCGCATGGGTGCCTTGGAGAAGAGAGATAGTTTGATTCATGCGGTGAAAAAAATTGTTCAAGCTGGGATGGCGAATGTAGAGGATCAGGTTATGAGAAGTGTCATAGGTTCTGAACTGGGAAAGAAGTTTTGGAGACGTGCAAAAGTGAGTAGATACGTTGGTCCGTTTTGACGATTATAGTAATACTTACACGACTTACTGAAAGAATAAACCGGACTTCACTGGTGCTGAAATCCAACTACTTGATCACGACACTCAAGTCATGAACGAGCTTATCTCGACTCTTGCGACAAAAGATGATCTTAAATGTTCCCTGATTCGATTTGCCTCTCAGAAACATGAAATCTTACCGGGATGGAGAGATTCGGACTATCACAACGATTTGATCAACTCTTTTCGCGCTGCCAGTCCTGAGACTATCAATCAGCTTCCTGAACATCTCGTTGACCTTGTTACCTATCTGAACCGGCTTGACGTACGCTCTCTCGTGTCTTTCTTCAGACGCTCCCATTCTCATTTTCCTTTAGGATTATTACGATTTACTTGGCGGTCCCGAGAGTTCTAGACCTGTACCGTTCTTTGACGATGTCCAGAACGACAATCGTTTCCGGAGGTATTCGAATAACATATCCCTCGTCCAGAAATCCGTTGAAGACGCTTTTCTGGAGAAGAATGTCAAAAAGGGCAGCTCTCTCGAAACGGCGTCTGTGCTTGACAAGTTTTGGAAGGAGATCGACGAATCGGCACGGAAGATCGGTAGAACCAAGAAGTTGAGCATAAACAAGATCGAGGACGTGAGCCCCCTCCTTTCCCTTCGTTGATTGCCTAATCTCGGACTAATGAACGTTCTGCGCAGTTTGTTCTTTCGCATGTGGAACCTCGCTGGATTGTTTCCAAAAAGCGGACTCGCTTGGTTCCTTCGCCGGAGTCTACAAGTGCTGAACCAGAGGCCAATGTTTCTCAGGGGGAGGGATCTCCAGTCGAACCCGCCATTTCCGCTGTGACTATTAAGCCAATTCAGGGGGAGGGATCTCCAGTCGGTTCCGCCGATTCTGCTACAAGTATTAAGCATACTCAGGGGGAGGGATCCCCAGTTGATTCCGCCGATTCCGCTGCGATTATTGAGCCAATTAAACCATCTGAACCCTCTCGGTCTCAACCCCCTGAGAAACCACCTGCGGATATCAAGCCTTACAACCCCTCTCGCCCTTCGGACTCTAGTAGTGCTGTTGCGTCAACGGATGAACCGAAGAGGGTCGGTCCGAAAGTCAAGACGAGGCCACCTCCGTCGTCGACTGGTAGCTCTCCCCAGGTACCCCAGACCGACGACGGTCGACAAGCTGACAAGTCCACATTAGCACATGATCTCAAGCTTCCGTTCTTTCGCGTTCCCAAGCACGTGTATGACACATTCGAGGTGATTCTTGACCCCAAAGTAAAAGGAAATTTGAGCTGGAAGGACATTCTTTTCGTGAGTTTGATTGATATATTTCCGTGTACTTCGGTTTTTCAACATACGTTCCAGGCTTTGACAAGTATTGGCATGCGATACGAGCATCACACAGGCTCTCACTGCCTATTTACACCAATGGGAGGTAAATTGTTGAAGTTTCTCAACGTGTTCTGTGCTTGGACTGACCCTTTCTGGATGTTCACAGTAGATATAGCCAACAATACTCCTCTTATGTGTCCCCAGTATGTGTTTAGTCTTTGTTAGGCGCGCTTCAGTGTGTTGTTACTTATGGTGTATCTTCAGGCCACACGGTCGCGACCCTACCAGGCTAGGTCATCGGAGAATCCTTTTGTTAGCAAGAAACATGTTTAACTCTTATGGTTGGACGAAGGAATGGTTTGGACTGAAGAACAAGGAATAGTAAGATTCGGCCACTGAGCCAAAGTGAGACGAAGGTTGTCACCACGTTGTAACTTAAGGGTTCGGGACACTGTAATTTACCAACCCGAATCGTTGTATTTGATATTCTTATTCTTATAACATGAAGACTGATTTGACCCAATGTATACCTTTCTCTGTATATAAGTACTAGTGGCAGATATGTCGCATTACATTGGCATATTCCTAGAAGTATCACGTACGTCTTTTGACCGTAATTCCAAGCTGCCAGTCAGAATTCGCGAAGTCGCGGCGATGGACATCTTCTCGCTAACGGACTGCTTCCACTGGAGGACTTCCTCTTGCAAGCGGTTTCCAAATCGTGTCTAGCTCAATAGACTACGGAAGTGAGTGGATATCACAGAAAAGACAGATCGAATGCTCGGGAATTTAAAGAATTAGAACCAGTGTATTTTAATTTGGTTTTATGTTCAAATGACAGCGTATGTCGATTGACGGATGGAATCCAGTGGGCGCTACAAAAAAAGAAGCCTTCTGGACGTCTTCATTTTCGAGTTGAAACTGTAAAGTACTCCACTGATTTGTTTCAAGAATTTTCATGAACATACTTATGATATGCATGTGTCGTGAACTTGGAACTTGAGCAGTCGTCGGCGAACATTTTGGATATGTATAGGTCACGACGCCCAAGATCCTGACTGAGTCTACGCGGTACAGGTCGCGTACACTTTCACAAGTTTAACATTGGTTTCCCCGCTTCAGTGTTCTTGTTTATGCTAGGTGTTCTTGATCCGTACGGTGAACATCGATAGACAGATGTTATGTATGTTTGAAAAGGTATAATGGAAGCCGATTTCCGGTATTGAAATTGAGACCGGACTTGTTCTACTTCTACCTTTTTTCAAATTCAGTTCTTCATTAACCCACTTGACACAGACTCGACATTCCCTGTGAACATAACAGCTGTCCATTTGCGTGCACATTGTCTGAGATTGAACAAAAATCTAAGCGATTGAATAGCTATGTTTCTGTTCGAAGTGACTCCAAAGCATTCATGTAGTCAGATCTGACATATTTTCGTGCACTCCGACTTGAAAGCATAAGTCAAGGTTATCTTTAGGGTAGCATAGGCTTTGTCTCTAGCACTTTGAAAAGGTATAAAAGCGGCAGATGATTTGCGTCAATCCCCAGCTTGAGCAATGTTCAAAGTCATTCGCAGTAAGCTCTCCTTGCCCTACAAACCATTTAATTTTTTCATCTAACAAATTTGACCTTAGTTCTCGTCACTCTTGGTCTGCTTTTCGCGACGAACTCGATTGTGACTGCCTCACCTGCAGGTAGTAAGTAGCGATTATCTGTATGCTTGCAGACTTCACTGATCTTTGTGTCTCTAGTCACCAAACGAGATGCGAACACTTGTCCATCGTATCCTTACTATCCAAGTCGTTCGCTTTCTTCGCGTCAGAATGGCAACGGCATGAGCTTTACAGGTTCTCAATGGATCTGGACAAATGAAGTAAACGGAGGCAATGCTCCTGTCGGTACACGAGCTTTCCGCAAAACGCTTGTTCCACCCCAAGGAAAAACACCATCGAGCATCAAGGTCGCTTTTGCCATTGACAACGGTGGGACTCTTTTTGTTAACGGGCAGGAGCTTGCTACGGAAGGTGACTGGTTCAGTGCCGGTACTTACTGTGTGCCTCTGCAACCATACCAAAATGTCATCGCAATCAACGTCACCAATGCAGCTACTACTCCAAACCCAGCTGGGTTGCTCGTTACTGCAGAGGTTACTTACACTGATGGTTCTACCTCGCGTATCATTTCTGATGGATCTTGGCGTTCATCTGGAGCTTCTATTCCGAATGGCTGGGAACAGCCTTCTTTCGATGATTCGACTTGGGCGCTAGCTGTTAGTGAAGGTGCTTATCCTATGGCACCTTGGGGTAACATTCCGATCGCAGGGTCTGACGCTGTTTCTTTGGCTCCTGCGAAGTGGATTTGGACGAATGAAGTAACGACTCCCGGAGGCGCAGTACCCGCCGGAGCTCGAGCTTTGCGTCGTACCGTCATTCTTCCCCCAGGACACAATTCTGCTTCGGCTGAAGTCCTTATCACTGCAGACAACGAGTACTCTCTATATGTCAATGGACGTTTTGTTGGTACCGGTACCGACTTCCACACAGCCCAAAGATTTACCATCGATAACATTGAAGGCCCTAAAGTCGTGATCGCTGTTTACGCCGTGAACACTTTGAACGTCCCTAACCCGGCTGCCCTTATCGCTTCTATGCAGATCAAATCGACTAACCCGAGCTACGAATGTCTCCCTGATTGTTCCTCTGAGACTTATGTCATTACAGACGGTCAGTGGAAGGCCACCAGCGGAGTTCCCAATGGTTTCGAGCAACCTGATTTCGATGATTCTACCTGGCCTGCTGCGGTTACTGAAGGTACCGTGGACTCGGCTCCTTGGGCACCAGTGTCTACTTCTGCTGCCGCCTCTGCTCCTGGCGCTCCGTTGTCTGGTGCACCCGCTGGCAACTAATTGTCTCTAACACTTCTATCTATTTTCTCGCTCGCGCTTACGGAGTAAATCTTTATCATATTCTTCACTAATTACATGTCTTTCGTTTGATTATCACTCGTCAATGATACTTTGGATATTTGAACGTGAAATGAATAACATGAAGAGAATATCTTTGAACATTGCGTTCACTATCAGCAGGACAACGTCCCTAGGAAGCTCTGGGAACTGCACTCTGAGCATTAGTGTTCGAAAAGTCCGGTTCCGTCCGGTTCAAGCCGTTTTTTTCTGAACTCAGAACTGAACTTTAGGTTCAGTCCAAGAATTTTCCGAACTTTAGACTGGACCAAAAGTTCACTGAACTTTGGTCCAGTTCAGGTTCATAGCAAGTTCGGACGCGTCCGAACTTTTTATGCAAACGATCATCAATTTTTTTGTTATTGATATTTTTTTGGAATGTTTTCAAGTCCTTGCGATACAACAAAGGCTACTTAATCAAAACTATTCTAAAGGTAAACCAGCAACGAAACAAGAAAGATTAAAGAAAGAACTAAAGAAACTTATTGTGCTTCTGGAAGATGCCGATTACATTCATGTGGCCATTCCGTTGCCAATGAAGCATTCTATCCAGCTAGCCAATCACAAAAAGTCAGAGATTTTACCGCAAATTGTCAATATTTCAAGGGCTCTGGGCAAAAGGTTCGGACGGTCCGAACGCGTTCGAATGTGTTCACAAATTTTTAACATTGTCTGAACGTTGGACCGGACTTAAGCTTAAGGTCCGGTCCAAGAAGTTTGTGGACTTTGGACCGGAATTTCAGTCCAGTTCAGAAAAGTTCGTTCGAACTTAAGTTCAGAACAGGACTTTTCGAACACTACTGAGCATCCACCCCATCATGGTGCACGTGTACTAACCTCGAGTACATTGGTAGTAAATATATAAGTAAGTGCACTTGATAGACCGCATCTGCAGTGGGAAAAATGGCGCCCCCACCCATAGATGAGAAATGGGTTTGGGAAAAACAAGCTTGATTTGTCTATGGTTTTTACTTAGCTATCGTTCCAGTACCGCTAGATTACGAGGCCGACTTTAGGACTCCGTATTTGCCACCGTACTTGCTACAATTTGGCTTCATGTTTTGTATGTTGATTGATGGACGGAATCTCGTGAAATTACTAGCGAAAGAGTCTTTTTAGTTGAACTAAAAAGACTCTTTCGCTTAGAGCTGTAAAGCACTATACCAGTTTGTTTAAAAATTTAGAGATACCATGAATGGCTAGTACTCAGCTCATGTCAGACAGAAATATTTTATTAGATCTTTCCAGAAATCTTATGACGAATGCACAATATCACCCTCCTCAGGCTTGGTTTTGAACAAGAGAAGCTGGATTAGTGATAGAATTTTGATGATCATCCTTGAATCTGGATGAGTTCACCGTTTCGGTTTTGAAAGAGCACATGTTAACAAAGTTGCTACTTAATCACAGTTATTTGGAGTATTATCGATAGTAAGTTTCTTGGATTCTTGGGTTTCATAGGACGAGGAGGTTAATATTCCGCTCATTCTTGGCCAGAGCACCAATCTGATAATGGTGTACGGATATTGAAGTACCTGTTGCGATTTGATTGAGTACTGATTTACTCTTTCATACTATCAAGACTGCGTGGATTGAAGGTTGAAAGCGCCGTGCGTGTTGCAGCTCCTGTAAACCAGTATTTCGTTCAATATTATAGCATATATTACCCTGTACATTATAGCAGTGTGCATTTACACGACTACATAGTATCATGTACCCTGCACACGAAAATGTTCTATGTCTCAAACCACACAAAAGTAGTTGCAATCCACAGGTGGATCCTTCAAATCAATCCGTCACGCTTTCCTGATAGGAAGAAACCCCTCTTTCCTCCATCCCTCTAACCAGTATTCCACATCGCCGCGTCCTAATCCAACGATATCCGGATTTGCGAGCGTCTGAGATGCTAAAGTCGCTTTGAGGATAGACACATCCGGCTCGAGATGCATCGATTCTGTGGGAGCTCGAAACTCTGAAGAGGGTCTGGTTCCGAGTCGGTAATAGTCTACTAGACTGATGGCTGTGTTTTTTCCGTAGGGAGAGAGAGACGTAGAGACCAAGGCTGAAGCGGAGTCAGGCACAGAAGTTGAAACAGTGGCTGCAGAGCTAGCTTCCACTTCCAAGCGATTGAACCACTCCGAATATGGAACGAGAGGAACGTTCATATCTTGAGCAATTTCCTTCATCAGAGATCTCCACGAAACCGGTCGAGGATGGACCAGGTGTACCATTCCCTTCGTAGTAGCATACATGTCGACAATGGCAGACGCAGCCATGGAAACTGGCAGCCAGGATGCAGACTACCACGAGTATCAATGTTGATTAGTAAAACGCAACAAAAGCATGAAAACACACGCACCCCATCGCCATCCGGAAGACATTTCACAAAAAGAGCAGATTTGACCAGAGTGGGAAACCATTGGAACGTCCTCCACATTCCAGTCGGGGGACCACCAGATAGTTGACCGATTCGTATAATCAGAGCAGGGAGTTTAGCAGTCTCTACTATATGCTCTATGATTTGCTCGCAGACCCATTTGGATTGCAAGTATCCCGATTCGTCTCCGACTTCGATAGGCATGTCTTGGATCATTCGAAAGTCCTCACGAGTGATGTGTTCTTCGGGAACAGGAGCAGTGCTGGCTTTGTCTGAGACAGATTTTTTGATATAAATTCAAGATGCTCGCAGTAGAGTGAGGGAATGAACTTACATCTGCAAACGGCGGTGGTACTGGTGTATATGAAGGAAGGCGTGATACTCAGTTTCGAGCGTAGGGCAAAGTTTATCAGAGTAACGGTGTCTTGCATGAGGTCCTCGTAAGCAGAGAGCGGAGATCCAAAGTCATTGGCCTTCCATGCTGTTCAGAGAATAAGTAGGTTAATCATCAGAATTCCAGTAAACAAATACTTAAACTGCTTACCACTGTGTATAATATGAGTGACGGATGTTAATACCTGCGAAATGATCAACTTAAGAACAGACGGACATATTTGAAGCGAACTTACGATATTAACCGTGTCTTCTGGCAATCCTAGGTTTGATTGTCCAACAAAGAATTCGTGCAAATGGAGTTTTTCAGAACTCATCATTGAGACTATGGGCAGCGCCTCTCGTTGCAGAGCTGACTTTAAAAGCGACTCCAAAGTAGTCGAGGGCTCCCTTCGTCGTATCAGGACGTGTACCGCTTCGACCTCATTGTCTTGAAGCAAAGATAGAAGTATGTGTGACCCGACGGTACCTGTAGCCCCTGTGAGAAGGACAGTTCTATGACTTGGGGATGGTACTGAATCTGCGGACGTGGGCAGCAATGCAGTGAACTTCGCAGATATATACCGATCAACCATAGCGATCATTTCGTCTACAACGTGCTTCATAGTTTTCACGACTATTTCACCAGGTTGGGGTCGGTTCGACAGTCGTTTGATCAGGTCCTCTGTTGTCATGTTCGCTATGAGCTGGATCTGCGTGACCGATAGCCCGAAGTCCTTCTCCAGTGTGAAAGAGATTCGCGATGCTGTGAAGGAATCCAGTCCGTACGATGTCAAGGGAACGTCTAAGGAGAACTCGTCCTCAGGAATTTCTAGGATCTTCCCGATCATCTCGAGCAACGCAACAGATGGGTCGACACCCAAATCTGAGGCAAATAGGCCAGAAACCGAAGTAGACGGAAGTAGGTGTTGAATGAGGTCTGTCGCTCCAAGAGTCACCGTGCTGATCTGTGCCCAGTCAAACTCTGGGGTATAATAACGCATCTTTCGCCCATTGAAGAATTGGATCATTGCATCCTCCAGCCAAAGTATCATCTCTGGTCATAATTGTGATCAGAGTAAAGACCTCGAAGCAGTGAGTTAGACGTACCTTGCATAGAGACTTGCCAGGAATCAAACACCTTCCCTTGAGAATTGTCAACCATGATAGTCCCTTGAATAGGTGGGCAAACGAAAGAAAACGCATTCCCTAGTCTTCCCAACGCCCCGTCCACCACCGACTTGCACCTATGGATGAAGTACTTAGTCAAAGATAATCCATGCACGACAAATGGACTCACGAGCTATAATTGGCCTGACCTGCGTTCCCGAACAGTGCAGAGACCGAGGAGAAATGGACGACGAATTCCCATTGTGAAACATCCGCAGCCCTGTTCAAAGCATCGTAGACCCTGGAGGTTGCATCTCGAACCTTTTTGTATTCCGCTGGACTCAGATTCATGAAGAATCCGTCAGCTTTTGCAGCAGTGAGAATGAAGCAACCCGCTACAGCAGGCATGACGGAGGAAAGATACTTTTGTAGCTGATCCTCTTCCCCAACGTCAATCTTTTCGAGGTGCAATTGGAGCTCAGGGCAGCTAAGAAGATACTGCACGACTCTATGAGCCCACTGATTGCCATCCCGAGTCAGTGTAGTCTCACCACCCCGAGACGTCAGCACGATATGGCGGGCGCCACACTGAGACAAGTTTAGCATTCTGAAAAGCTGAACATAGAAAATACTTACATTGTACATCCACAACGCAACATGAGGACCTATACTTCCTATTCCGCCCAGTAATATGTACGTTTTGTTAGGATCGAACAGGCGCTGCGGGGTATTGTCGCTCGGGATTGGGTAGTCGTTAAGATCTGGCAAAGTCATGATCTCTTCGTGGACTGCGGAGTCGATTAGGAAAGGGAAAACAGAGGACAACGCATCACAAATTGTGTAGGGCTCCCGTTGAATAATGCTGCATAGGCCGCTTTCCTCGGAGTTCCAGAGGAAGACGGGATTGGACTTTTTCCGAAGTAAGATTTGAGAAATTTGCCGGAATTGAGGATCAGTGTGCCCGGATATGATTAAATCGAATGGTTCTTTCTGTAGCGAAGAAAGCTTGAAGAGATCAAGTTCTGCCCCAACTTCCACTACATAGGCTCCTCTTGCTTTGTAGATCATGCTGACCACACGGCCTATTGGTGACTCTCTGTGAGTTAAAAGCACGCGGAGCCCTTCGAGACAATCGGGTCGATTGAAAACGGGAAGTGAAGGTGCAAGAGCTGCTACTGCCATTCCAGGGATAGAAAATGCTAAGACATCCAGGGTCTTAACTGAGCCAAGGAATATCTTTCCGGATTCATGCAGTAGGAAAAGATGGGCGACTTCCAGCGTAATCCATTCACCTGGAATACATTCGGTTATTCCACCAACCAAAGACCCTTGGAAATCCCCACTCTCGATCTTGCCTACGAATCCGTAACCGGAACCAAAGGCAGAAGCAGCAACGACTTTGATCACAGCGATGGAATTGGAAGCAGGGGCAGGAGGAATCGTGTTAAGAACGGTGTCTTCTAACTTGACTGATCGGTAGGTGACAGACCGGGGGACAAGTACGTCCCCTGTAGGGGCAATCATAATTTCCAATTCGTCTTCAAGGTATTTAGGAAGGGCTTGGATGAACTCGATTCTTCGCTTCCTGCTGAAGGATGAAGGAAACACTGCGAGTCTCAGTCTCCACGCAGGATACTCTGGGTGAAGAACTCGTACAAGCCCAGAAGCCTGGTCTCCTTCACGGCCAGAAAGTGCAGTGATCCAAATATCCAAAGATTTCGTCTGGTCCAAGCCACTCATATACCATTGAAGATCTAGTTCACGGCCCTCGTGATAGGTATAGATGAGTGTATCATCGGTGAACAACGGTAGAAAGATGTCGTCGTCTGAGGACGGCAGGAATCTTGCCATGAGCGAGAACGTCGGAGTTTCCTCCGAGTGATGAATGCCTTGGTAAAGGCATGTAAAACCGGCTTTTTTGGCGGATCCTCTTAGTGCGTCGGTATTGATGGATTGATCACAGAGAAGTAACATACACCCTCCAGGAAAGAGCAACTGACGAGAAAGCGTAAAGATGAGTTCGGGACCCAGTGAGAATTTTTCTGATTCCAAAGTTATCACAACGTCGAAAGAGAATGGGCGTAGTCCTTGCGGTCGAAGAGGCTGATGGAAGTCTATTGGTCCGAACTGACCGTGCACTACAGTAGATGTGCAGGGTAGTACTTGGGAGCTGTTGCAAAAGAAATAGGCAATGGAAAGTCCCAGATCCTCTGATATCAATTGTGCAAAGTTGGATTTAATGCTGAGTGAGTCTGAAAAAAGTCTTGAGTCTCATGAATCTGTTATTGAAGAAAGCTGATCACCTTCAAGGCCGATGAAGCACACAGTGATAAAATTTTTCTGAGACCTCAACCAGCACAGATATTTTCGCAAGCACTCTATACTACGTAGCGACGTGGCTTCAGGATTCAGCCGTGAAGTTGAGAGCTAAAAAAACGCTGTCAGCCACGATTTTGAAAGCATGAACACAAGACGCACTTGGACTTGAGCCAATCTTTTGTAGAGCATTTCTTGCGATAAATCACTCCGAAGCTGGTCTGCCGCATTGACTGGAAGCATGAGCGGTTTGTAAGGATAAGTGGAGTGCGGTTGATGCACAACATCATAGAAACGATCTGGCTTCGAAATGTGATGTAGGAAATGCGCGGCCCCTTCTAGGCCCTCCATCGAGCATAGCACCACACCATCTTCATTTGCGATGACAGCGTCGGAAATAATGCGATCTGTAGGTAATTAGGCGTCAGTGAAAACCCTGGGTATGATATTCGAAACATCGTGCACGCACCTGGCAACCATCCCACAATCTTATGATGTACATATAATCGCGAAGAAGGGAAATATTTCGCCTTTGGTGGATGGTGAAGTATTACCCTTCTTATCCGATCGGGTAGATAGTATACTTTCGCGTCAAGATTGGCATGAAATGGACGGTAGCACAAGACGTGGAGAGAGGCATCCAATACCGCAGGATGGACGATATAGTCCTCATCACTAACGATGTAGTAAGATACCATACGTTGGAATGCTATCGCATGACTCACTTGAAGATATCTTCAGTTAGGCCTTTAATGACTACGAGGGCTTCCTCCCGGTTGAGAAAGACCTCAAGAACACGCTTATAGGAAGGTCCATAATTCAACGCATAATCGAGAGCGGGATAAATAGCTGCACAGAAAGATTACATCCTGAGCTTGCAATTGACGGGCCTACTCACAAGTCGAATGATGAGTATCACAACGTTGTTGGATACTCTGTATATCTATAGCTGGCACTGGAGTGGGCTGATCATAGGCCAGATAACCCTCGGCGTGTAGTGTCTTAACAAAAGGCTTAGTATGACAACCATTGAACAAACAAAATTCGTACAGAAGATTTTGAAGAACCGCGGGTTCCGGAAGACGCAATTGTCCAATAGCACCCATCCAAAGCTACTTGCACTGGAACAGGCTTCTCAGCTGCGATAGAAAGTATAGACCGAAAATCGACGTTAATCAAACAAGTTGCACCAAATTCAAAAGCCTCGACGGAGAGTCAGCGCTATATTTCACGCCGAGAATAAACAAAAACTTACCATTTCAAGAAAGCCTGCAGCTGGCATGATCGGCTCTCCCCGGATGACGTGCTCAACAAGAGAAGGGTGAGTATCTTGATTGATCCTCAGATATTTGTGATTCAGCGGTCCATTGTGGGATTCCAGCTGCTTCTGCACCGATGGCACATCAGGGTACAGTGGGAAGGCCTTTCGAGTGAAAGGATATTGTATCAGGGTGCTCCTGTCCCTATCTTTACCAAGTCGTCGAGAACCATGTACTCGATGAAATTGAATACCATTATATCCAGAGACGGTCAAGTTGCCTAACATCTGCAAGAACACAGATAATTCGACAGGTCCCTGTCCTTTACGAGGACGTCGAGCAGATGAGAGGACTTGATTCGGGACACTAGTTTGTTGCTGGATGTACGAAGAAAGGACCGGATGCGGTGATATCTCGATAAATATGGGGTTGTCATTCATGCTTGTGGCAGTCTTCATTGCGTCTGTAAACATCACCGAGGATCGAGCGTTGTCCCAGAAGTACTGGGCGTCGAAGGAAGAATGAAGAAGCTTTCCGGTCAACGTGGAAATTGTCGGTATTTGTGGTTCATGGGACCCATGGTATTGAGCAAAGACATCACCAACAAGGGCTTGGTACTGCTCGCGACAGAGTTCCATCATCGCTGAATGAACAGGAACTTTAGTCTTCAACTTGGTGGCCGTGATGCCCTCCGCCGTAGCTAACGACAAGATCTGGTCAATGGTTTCTTCTTTGCCGGAGATAGCAACTGCTGACGGCGCATTATAGCAAGCGATATCGACTTTATCACATCCCGAAACTCGAATGAGCCTTTGGCAATCATCAGCGCTGCATGATAACGCAGCCATGGTTCCTCCAAACTTCTCGATGGAACGGAAGGCAATGCCGCGAGCAATTGCCAGTGCAACGGCCATTTCTCTGGGTGCTGCACCCGATGCATAAAGGAGGGTAGTCTCTCCTGCAGAGTGTCCAAGGACCATGTCGGGGTTGATTCCGATGTGCGTAAGGAGATCGAACAAGGCAATTTGGAAGACTGCCAACGAGGGCAGGGTAAGGTCTGCCGGCCATTGGTCAGGCAGAGGAGTCGATGGTCGGTCAGAACCAAAGAGCCCGTAGTCATTCATCAACGACTTCCCTACAATTTTCGTGAAAATGCGGTCGGACTGGATGACGCTGTCTCGGAAAACTGGGAAGGTCTCAAAGAGTTCACGTCCCACTATTACATTGTCAGCGAAACATCACTTTAAAACAGAATGACTTACTGTCATTATACTGTGGTCCTTGACCTGAAAAGACAAAGACAAGCTGAGGACGAGCCTGTGGGACTATCACCGGAGAAGGGAAGCTGGTATCAGAGACCTTGTCCTTGCTAACAACGGAGAACGTTCTCCAAGTCATTTGACGCGCGCGCCGGCCCAAGTCAACTGCCAATTTTCCAATCATTTCGGGATTTGCTTCAGCAGCTTGTAAGGCAGAGGTCATGATTGAGCTTGCAGATCGCGGGGATAGACCTCCTGCAACTAAGAGGATAGGTTTTGAAGTGTTGTATTCGAATACCTCATCATCGTTGTTCCGAGGGCTTTCAAGAACAACGTGTGCATTGGAACCTCCAATACCCGAACTTGCTATTCCGACAAGGGAGGTGTAACCGGACCGACAGGATAAAGGACTTGTGCTGAGGGGCACACGGAGTCGATACTCTTCCCAATTGATCGCAGGGTTCGGTCTAGACAGGTTGACATTGGGTGGTATCAGCCCACTCTCAAACATTGAGAGAACCTTGGAGAGGGAGACGAGGAATGAGCATATCTCGGTATGACTATAAGAATATAGATAATCAGTAAGTTGAAGACAAGAAGGACGTCCATAATTTACCCAACGTTTCCCTTCACACTTCCAATCATGAGGTCATTGCTTCTTCCATATTCCTTTCCAACTCAGTTTGTTTCAGTGGGATCTCCTTTCGCAGTGCCTTATAGAAACACAGTTGTGAACTTTGCCTTGAAAGGACTTCAACAAACTTACCTGTTGCATGACATTCGACATAGTCTACCTCACGAGGTGAGCGATTTGCACGCTGGAACGCCTTGAGCATGGCATCTCGTTGCGCTTCGGCCACTGGTGCGTTTGGAGGACCAAGAGAGCCTGCTGCATTAACCGCTGTACCCTGGACCTAAAGTCAAGGAAGTCAGTTTTCTCCTCTGCTTGAGATACTTTATAACTCACAATTCCATATATATGATCACCGTCGCTAATAGCAGCTTCGACAGGCTTGAGAACAATAGCAGCAACAGCTTCACCACGAGAGAAGCTGCCATGAAATTAGTACTTCCGCCATGGACTGAGTGCTCTGTTCAACGTACCCGTCAGCAGAAGCATCAAAAGGTTTACATTTGCCGTCTTTTGATAGTACATGTCCTTGACTATAGTTGAACCAATCAGAAAATCTGCAAGAATGACTTGAGTACATGGATGTTGTGAATAATGAACTTTCTTACCGGTGAGCAAGCTGGCAGCCAGCTACGACTGCGGCATCGCAGTCTCCGCAAATTATCGAGTTGACGGCAATATGCATCGCCGTGCAAGTAGAGCTGCAGGCGGTATCGCTAGGGATTGACGGCCCTCTAAGGTCGAGGTGGTAGGAGACACGGTTGGACATCATAGCTGGAGCACCCGCAAACGAGCCTTCGGTGTCGAAATGATCCTTCGGAGATATGTTAGTCATTTGCTAAAACAAAGAGAAGACTCAGATTTTACTGGCTCAGCAACGGTAGTAATATCATAGAAGCTCCCTGTATTGAAGCAACCGACGTTCTGGGTACGATAGTCGATTCCAGAGTCATACAGAGCCAAAAATGAATGCTCTATGACTTTCCGTGTGCCTGCAGCCATGGCACGGGCATCCTTGAGAGAGACTCCGAATTCGACGTTGTCAAACAGCTCTATGTCCTTCAGGAATGAGCCATTTTGCGTTGATATTTGACCAGTGTTAGGTCCGAGCCATCTGCAGGACAAACGCGAATGAGGATAGGGGTGTGTGTATATAATGTTTTGGAGTACGTACGCGTCGACGTTAAATCGATTACCCGGGATCTTCGTGTAAGACTGACCGCTCTTGAGGAGGAATTCGAAGAATGATGCATGGTCAAGGTTTTTCTCAGACCATGTCCCACCAGGTATTTCCACGGAGATGCCAACCTGTAAACAAGCTTCAGCGAACAACGTCAGGGAGTCAAGTAATGTCGAGGGTGATTACAATGGCAATGTTATGGGGCATCTTATCCGAGACTTTGCAGATTGACAAGTACACGGACCAATTTTTAAGGCATCGAGAGCAGGCTCCAAATGAGGCATTCTTGTTTACAGACTAACCCGCCCTTGAGGCTGAGCAAACAAGTGATACCAGTTTTTCATGAGAGTGCCAGGTAGTCCGTTCGAAATTCTTTCGGCTCGTTCACTGAAATTGAGCCTGGTTCATCTCAGCGGCAACGACCGCCACGTGTCATGCGGGCCGGCAACAACTGCCGCTCTTCCACCCCTTGATCTCCACAAGTATAGCAGATCATTTTGGCGTTTTGCGTCTATCGGAATATGTGCAACGCCTTATACCCTTTAGGAAATACGAGTAGCATTCGTAAGTATTTCAAACATTTACAATTCATAGAACTTATAGCTTGGTGCAGTGCTTCATAGTAGTGAAGCTGACTAGTGATTTTGAGATCGCGTTTGGAATTTGCGGCTCTCTGGGTGCACTTTTGTCGTCACAGTCAAGTCGTTATGGACTTTTCAAGGGCCCTATGTATTCGTAGTGTTAGCATTATGCTTCAGAGGTCGGTACAGTTCCCTACAATCGGCTGAGGCATCCTCATTCAGATCTACTAACTTAATCTTGAAATGTCGTCTCTGTATGCCAAAAAGTAGTGGGTGTATGGGCTAGACAAGAACTAGATCAGCCTGTTGCAACTTGTGGCAGATTCTGAAGCGTATGGTCATAGCTTTCAGGGCCAATTCCAAAACAGATGGCCTGACGAATCCCTTACAACTTGAACTTCTAGTAGGTAAGTATTAAGTGGCGGTTATCTATTGATCGCATTATCAGTGATACTGTATCACAACAAATTTAGCGCGGCGCCTTTACTCACAAGCTCAGTCTATATATGTATCACAACAAATTTAGTGCAACGCCTTTACTCACAAGCTCAGTCTATATATGTATAACAACAAATTTAGTGCAACGCCTTTACTCGCAAGCTCAGTCTATAAATACCAACATCAGCATCTTTTTATGGTCAAGTAATGATCAGTACCCCTTGTTGCACTTTTTGTGACAGCGGAACAGCAACGACACCTCTCGCTGAATTTCGAACATCTCGGCTCTACCGTCAAGCTGCGTGATTGCCAACAAGTCGCCAGAAAAAGCCACAAACCCCTGAGTACCTGAGTAGTGGCATAAGTGACTCAATCAAGTATCGTTTCTATGTCGAAGTTCAAGTTACGGACAATTCCGGAACAAATCACTGCTCGGCCAGAACTTACGGTCTAAGTTACTGAAAATCCTCCGATCAAGGGACCATGCCGCCGTTTATCGACGCTCATCAATCACGGGCTTCTTGTGGAAAGATCCCCTTTGGCATTTCATCTTTTTCGTATTTTCACCGAGACGAACCAGCTTGGCCACTAGGAGAACCCCAAACTCGAAAGAAGCAGCTTCATCGAGCTTCATCGCAAGATGCAACTTTTGTATATAGGTATGAAAAATAGCAAATGTGATGACTCGGAGTTTTATCCTTCTGTTTTTTACCCAACAGCTTGCCTCCCTTCCACCTTCACCAGACATCTTGTGAATCTTGAATCTACCACAACTAAAGTGAAATGGCTACCCCTATAGCTGCTCCTCCTTCAATTCCTTTCACTTGTCTTCCAACTGGTTGCGACATAACCTCCCTCGCCGGATCAATCTATTGGGGTCTGTGATCACGCCGATCGAGACCATTCGTTCTTTACTGATCCTCTTACAGGTGTTGCTGTTTCCACGGCGTAAGCTACGGTTTGCCCGACTCCTAACTGATGATTATTCATGCGATGCAAAAGTATATTTGGAAGCAATCTTGTTCTCGGTTGGACGTACGCAAACAACAACACTGATCATTGGATTCTGCGCATCGCTGTAAGTGTTTAAGTTCAGCTTTATCGGTATTGACATACGGCTGACTTTGTGATCCTCTCGCAGGTCGCTACTCTATTGTGAGTGTCCTTCCCTTTGTCCTTTTGAGTTCATCGTGTTTACCAATCATAACTAGCATTTTGGATGGCGTTTCCACTGGGTTCGATCACAGATTCGTCGTCCAATACCTGGTAAGTCAAATTTTAGTGTTCCAAATGCAGTCCTCTGTATCTAATGTCAATTTTCATCCTTAGATTGTGAACTTTGGAAGCTTGATCAACCTTCAAGGCTCAGTCGATCCGTGAGTTTTCTTCAATGCTTCTCGCACTGAGAACTCCGATTGATCCTATCCATTGTACTAAATGTAACAGGTCGCAGGCAATCGGATACTTACTCACTCAAATCGTCATTTTCATGTGTGTTTCCGCAGACTTTTCTTTACTAACGATGCATTGATGAGACCATCATGAAGCGTGCAGATCTTCTTTGCCTCTCGTATCTATCTTTGTGAGTCATTTTGAAGCGACTTTCTCATATCGGATTTGATTCAATGACCATTCTGTTCGACAGTGCGACGGACTCATTGGATCGTCACTGCCACCGTGGTACGTCTTTACAAGGGCATTTGATTTTTTGATCGTACATTTACTTAATCTCACTCAGGTTGCGCTTGCTGTTGCGTCTTTTGGTCAGTGAACATCACAATCCGCCGCCGATCCAAAATTTACAAACTTTCTCGCATTCATAGCTGCTGGTCTAGGTGCGTTTGATTTGCTTCTGTTCCGCTGCGACTGGCTGACAGTCAACGCCAAAGTTGGAAACATACACGAGCTCAATAACGCCAGCCTTACTGACACCGTCAACTCGAATGTTAGCAAGGTTTGTTGTCCATCTCTGAAGAGAGCAGCGGAGGCTGATCATTGCCACTTAGATTGCGTTCGGAATATGCAGCTCTCTTGCCGCGCTTTGTGACATTATCGTTACGGCCGCCTTGTTTTTCACTTTCCAGCAATCAAAAACAGGATTCAAACGGTATGTATACCTATTGTCATCGTATACCTATTGTCATCAGAATTTGTACTGATGTGAGTTTTCAGAACCAACTCCATGATTCAAAGACTTATACAGTATGCCATTGGTCGAGGCATACTTGTTGCCATATTTCCCATATGCCATGTATCGGTCTACCTTGCTTCAAGTCAGAAAGGTAAAGTGAACATGAACTGGTGAGTAAGATACAGAGCCTGGGATACATAATGAGGGTGTCTGACTCAAATTTTACTCCTACAGGATGCCGTTCATTTTTATTGTTGGCAAAGTATATATTATGACCATGCGTGAGTGATCTCCAGGCCTCTCAAATACATGAGTATTAATACAGGAACTTCATTGAAATGCTCAGTTGTTATGTATGTTTCATTCTACCAGATTCAATGATTGAATTCAATTTGAATCTTGGATTCTGGTCACAGGTTGAACAGCCGCGCTTCCATTCGCAATGAAGGTGGTGACGTTGTAACCACCTCTGGAATGAGCTATGCCACTGGTACTACAGATAGGTTCCAGTCCATAGCTACTCCGGCACTCAACTCTATAGCTGCTCGCTCTGAATCAGACCTTGAGTTGAAGAATTACTCCGGATCCAATGGCCACTCCACTGTAGTATGTTGATCAGTCCGATCCTGCGGGTTTATGCTCACTTTTCACTGTCTAGGTTGCTGATCAAAATACCTATGACCTCCGAGATCAAAGCAAAGGAGTTTATGTTACGAAGAATACTATTTCAGTTTAGGAATCGCGATGACGGGGTGTCTCTGGAATAAAATATGTAAGTATGCTGGATGTATTTAAACGTGTAAGCCTTTGTCTATAGCACGAGCTTGGTCCTCTATATATCTATTTATTACCCGACTACATGTGAACCACGCAATTGAGAATTTTAGAAGTTGAGCAGTTACCAAAGAGTACCGCCCACAGTGAGGGTTTAACTTACGTAATCATTTCTCAGGCCTTTGCCAGCCGCTTGAATATTTTGATAAAGCTCTCACAGTTTCAGTCTTCGCCTTCTCCTCCTCCATCCCCGAGCCCAGGGCCAGCCCGCAAAGCATCGAGTGGGTAGCTTTGAGGTGTTGAGGGGCCTGATAGGGCCTGATGAACATGTAACATCTTCGAAGTTCGGAGGCAATCTTGCATCTCGACAGCACATCATTTGTGATTGATTATGTACGTCCAAGCGTGGTGGCCTTCTTTTGGCCAAATTAGCGTCAACAGAATTCCGCGCTATCATCGCAACTCTCATCATCACCGCCCACAATGTCGAACTCCAAACCACAAACTCATTCAGAGGTGACCGCATCCGGCAAACTACACGTCTTCTGGGTTTTTCTTCAATTCCGTGAGTAGACTGTATGCTTGTTCTAACTATTGGCTGCTCACTACCAAACAGCTGTCGTACTCCCTTACAAGTTGCTCATATCTCCTCTATTGCCAACCAACAAGACCAAGTCAGTGAAACGGATAGTTGGCGAACTGTCATGGCAGCATTTACTCCAAAAGCTTCACGTACCTGAGCTGCAGCTCGTCATGGGTTCAACTTCTACTTTAGCGTGCTACGAATCCTTCAGCAAGAAAAACAACTTACCCGTCAATGTCGAAGATATCGAGGGCACAGATGCAAGACTTTTGTGGTTCGGCAAAAAAAGAACCGACAGAGTCATCTATTTCATCCATGGTAGGTATCTCGCAAAGCTCGACGTGAGTCGAAGTTAAATATCATTTACATAGGCGGCGGATTCAACCTGCCTTTGCAAGACTTTCACGTTGACTATTTGAAATATGTTCTGGACGACTTGGCCAGGAAAGACGTGCCTGTCGGTATTGCCATTCTCAATTACAGTGAGCTTGCATCTCTCCTATTCAAGGTTTTTACTGACTCATTGAACCTCAAGCACTCCTTCCCAACAATCCTTTCCCAACGGTTCTTACCGAAGCAGTCTCAGGGTTGCAGCTCCTCCTTAAACAAGGTGTACAGCCCCAGAATCTGTATCTTGCAGGCGATTCTGCTGGCGGAAATCTCATCTTCCAACTTTTCTCGCATATTCTTCACCCGTTGCCCAATGTTCCTGTACTAAATCTGAACGGTCGACTTCGGGGTGCCTATCTCATGTCACCTTGGATTTCGATCAGTGGTGAAGGCGGCAATCAGTCTGCCCACGATAAAACCGATGTCATTTCGGCTGGGAGCTTACAGGAGCTTTCGAAGTACCTCTTGAAAGATGTGCCTCCGGAGCAAATCTGCTACCTTGAAGCGCTCAAGGCCTCGGAATCGTGGTTCAACGGGCTGGATCAGATCGTGGAGAAGGTGATCATCACTTGCGGAGATGCTGAGTGTATGTTCGAAGAGATCACTGCGTTCGAAAAGAAGTTGAGCAGGCATCTCAAGGCTACAAAGCTACTTGTGTTGAAGAATGGAGTCCACATTGAGCCGTGTGTAGATTTCTATCTGAAGGAAGAACCGAACAAGGCAACGATCGAAGTGATGGAATGGTTCGCTCAAGGTTACAAAGCTCAGTGAAATTGGGGGTTGCCCTTTTGATTTGGGACTCTGTGGGTATATTGGTTTTTGATATCTAGCTATACCTTGTTGATTTGGGACTCTGTGGATAAGTATTGGTTTTTGATACCTAGCTATACGTTGATTTTTGAATATATTTATTATTCCGAAACGGTGAAATTCTATATTGTGCGTCGGCAAGAGCCTTGCCGCCTCCGAAGGCTAGAGTCAGGATTTTCAAGTTAAGTACACACAGACTAGTAGTACGTCCGACTGAAACAGTGACGAGAAGTTATTGAGCCCTAGACCCTAATTTTGGTGAGGGTGTGTTTTCTCTATTTTTGCTATCGCGCCGCTGTGTGTATCTGGACGGCCGGCTTTCACTCTACTCGCCGTTCATGGCGTTCCTAATGTATTTTCATAGACCCCAACCAAAAAAAGACCAGGAACTGTCAGGGCCACAAAGTGACCCACTCAAACACTCGTGGGGCTGATTAGTAGCTGATGGTGTCCGAAAGTAGAAAATTGAGACTCATCAATCAGGCACAATGCATACTACAGTAGAAGGTAGTACACGGTCTTCTGCTGCAGGGCAGTGACCCAGGAGGAGCCAGGAAGCCGAATTTCCAAAACTGTATTTGACGTGCGAGCGCCCCTGTTGTTCGAGGGGAATAATAACGATACAAAGTGCCACATGCCATATCAACTTGTCATTTCCTTACGAACTACACTTTCGATGATTGTGGATCAAGATCTAGGCCTACTAGGACTAGAACTTGATCCACAATCATATTACACTACTTAGTGAGTATGATTGAGAAAAACATAAGGCTGCTTATCACCTTGTTTATTGTATTTGGGGTGGCGGAAATCGTGATGAAGGTTCTAAAAGTGGAATAGACAAACAGATAAGTACTTCCTCGAAACAAACGCCCCCTGGGCCGGTCGAAATGTGTTTCAAATCATCGCGATAATCAGAGAAAGAGTATGAATGTATGAATCGCAACGACGGATGAAGATTCGAAGTGCTATAGCACGATCATCAGCGACACGCTCTCGGTATCGACGGGTGAACCTGGTTTACTATGAGCGTAAACTAGGTTCAGTTGCAAGTATTAACATAGCTAAGATATGATGCATTTGCGTACCTTGCTTGATCAGAGAGATGTTCACAGAATCTCGGACCTCTCTCACTGCCATCGTGGCACCAGTACATCAGATTTCTGACCTGTCGTTGATAGATCACTGGCTAGTTGTAGTTTGAAGTCAAACGACACAAACACAAGTTCCTTGAAGCATAAGTCAATACTGGGAGTAACGTCCATAAGCAAACACAACCTCTCTACCTTCATCACAGCACTTGACAACAATGGACACTATGATTGCAGTCCTGACCACAGGGAACGGTGGAATCGAACTCGGTAGAATCGCCATTCCCCAGCTTGGGCCAGAGAGTGTCTTAATCAAAGTCATCGTAGCTGCACAGAACCCCACAGATTGTACGTGGTCGCTGGGCTCTGTTGGTTAAATTGGCTGATCATACTCCAAGGGAAAACTGTTGCTAACTTCAAGAAGAAAGGGAACGTCGTCGGGTGCGATTTTGCGGGAGTCGTAGAACAGCTCGGCCCAAACATCGAAGGGGAGCAGATCCAAGTCGGGCAGCGAGTTGCTGGCTTTGTACATGGGGGTGAGTGTCTGAATTTAGAGTACTAAAGTGTATTTCACTTACGTCCGTGCATTAGGTATCAAGTCAAACGGATCCTTTGCTCAGTATTTGGTAGCTCCAGCTCATATGCTCATCAAAATACCCAGCCATCTCTCCTTCGAACAAGCAGCTCAAGTCCCGATCGCTGCTTCAACAGCATACTCTTGTCTCTATAAAAGCTTGTCTTTGCCGCTAATGTCCGATTCTGATCGAAACGTCTCCACGACGATACTGATATGGGGAGGAAACACATCCGTCGGCCGCTTCACGCTTCAACTTGCGAAGATGAGCGGCATACAACACATTATCACCACGTCTTCATCGCAAAATTTCGATTCCCTGCGACAGCTAGGAGCAACGGAGGTCTTTGATTATCACGATTCGAGAGCAGGAGAAAAGATACATTCGTCCACTGGTGGTTCTTTGCGTATGGCCGTTGACTGTATCAGCGAGGGTACAACTCCGTACCAGGTCAGTACTGCGTTAAGCGCCGCAGGAGGTACCGTCGCCGTTATCAATCCTTACGTGAGTCTCAAAAACGGAGTCGAGACGGTTTTTACCCTTGGGTATACATTGCTTGGAGATGTACGTGTTCGGCTCAAGTGTTTTGACATGTAAATTCTCACTGATTTCCTGCTAGGCATTCGAGTTCCCTATTATATATGAACCTGAGCCCAAGCAGGTGGAAGTTGGAAGGAAAATGAGTAAGATGGTTGCAGGATTACTTGCTGACCAAAAGATTCAACTCGGACCGGTCAAGATTATCCCTCGTGGTCTTGCTGGAGTTGTTGAGGGCTTTGACTATATGAAAAGAGGCGCAGTGAGTATTTCCAAAGCCCCTTGCAATCGCCGAAAACTGACATACAGTGGTGGCAGGTCAGCGGAGAGAAGATCGTGTACCGCATTGCGGAAACTCCTTCAGTTGACTCATAGACAGCGTCTCTTGATTCTTGTGTACTCGTATTTGCAATGAACGGAATAATATCGGAGATTCTAATTTCTGAGTTTGAAAGGCGTGTCCGAAAGACTAAAGTCACACGGCGTCCCGTTTTAAATATCTGATACATCAGTATTCAGAATCGACGCTGTCAGTAAACTAAGACCTCACCGCAATGAGAAGTCAAGTAAGTGATTGTATCAGAATCGACGCTATCAGTAAGCTAAGACCTCATCGCAATGAGAAGTCAAGTAAGTGATTGTATCAGAATCGACGCTATCAGTAAGCTAAGACCTCACTACCATGAGAAGTCAAGTAAGTGATGGAGTACCTTTTTCATAGATAATTTTATCACAGACAGTTGAGTCGAACCGAAATCGAATCAAACCGAGTTGGACAAGATTGTAGAGATCTATGCGTTCAGGGACGCTTGCGTAAAGATACTCTGCTACAGATCCAGCAGTATTTTGCCGGTCATCGCGGCCACGACGCCACTCCTTCTCTCTTGTTCACATCATGATCAGAGATGCACCAAAGGAATACTTCATAGAACAATAGAACAAAAAATATGAAGGGCTCTTTCCACCTCCCCACTTTCACCCTCACTGCAGCAACGCCATGTCAGCTTCCACCCCCGAGTTGAAGTCCGTTCAAGATGAAAAATTGTTCCACGACCAGGATGGACTTAGTCCGCTAGCCAGCCTCTCACTGGGACGCAAGAGGCTGCTGCTGTCTATATTCTGCTTTGCACAATTCCTCGACACCTTCAACAACTCTGCCCTGTTTTCAGCTATTCCCCGGATTGCTGCTGCGCTCAATATCACCAACGCAAACTCAGTTTGGTTATTGAGTGCCTACCAGCTTACATTCGCTGCCTTCCTTCTGTCGGTGAGCCTGTGCCGTGTCTCGTCTTGCGCTGTCATGTACTAATATTCTCTCTCTCTTTGTTTCACTCAGAGTGGGAGACTCAGTGATGTGTACAATGCCAGTACGTTTGCTCTATCGCATCAGCGTTTGCAAGAACTCACGTCGAATAATACTCAGAATATGTTTTTATATTGGGCGCTGCCATCATGGGCTTCCTAGCCCTTGGAGCAGGCTTTGTACGAGATCAGATTGTGTTGATTGTTCTTCGGGCAATCATGGGTATAGGTGAGAGTCTATGATGTTCTTTTTCTAGCATCGCTAAGTCACTCAACAGGTGCTGCTCTGACTGTCCCATCTGCTCTTCAGCTCATTATCACAATGCACCCCGAGCCCGTCGAACAAGCTGCTGCTGTTTTGACCTTTGTCGGAACCACTGCGCTTGGAAATAGCAAGTTTTCTTTGACTCCATGCATGTCTAAAACACTAATGACTATCACACTCTAGTTCTTGGATTGTTCACAGGCGCTTTGTTGGTTGCTTTCACCTCCTGGCCATGGGTGTTCTATTTTGTCGCGATCACTGCTGTTACTGTCGCCGCTTTATCCCTGGTATTGATACCACATGATAGCAAGGCAAGCGGAGCTTCTGAGCTTCCAAATAAATTTCGACGTCTTGATCCCGTCGGAGTTCTTATTCTCTCAGGTATCTCCCGAGTCCCGTCAGATCATCCGTATCTGAGTAAATCTGACTCTTCATTTCTAGTTGGTCTCCTTCTCTTGATCTTCGCTGTTATTTCTGGATCAGCAACAGGATGGGGCTCTGCACGCGTCATTGGGCCCTTGGTCATTTCGATCTTCATGATTGCTATGTTCTTCGTCTGGGAAGCTAGAATCCCAGAAGAGTTTGCTGCTGTGTAAGATGCTTTTTCTGGATGTTTGATTGAGAAATTGCCTACTGAATTTTGTCTTGCAGGCCTCCGAGTATGTGGCGCTACAAGAACTTTGGGGTTCACCTTTCCATTGCCTTGATGCCCTTCTTATGGTGGGGTGCAGTGATGCTTGTTTACTCTTGGCTTTGGCAAGTGGTATATGGGTACTCCGCTATAAAGACCGCCGTACGCTTGTACGTATATACAATTTCTGTGTATCTTATCTGTCGGATTCTACTGACAATGTCATCGGCAGTTTACCCATCAATATTATGGGTGTCTTTGCACTAGTCGTAGGAGACTTTGCACAGAAGACCTTCCGATTAAAATGGGTCATATGTACCGGAATGGTGATAACCATGGCCGGGACTGCTCTTCTTCCGTTCGGCAACTCTCCAGACAAGTATTGGCGTTTTATCTTTCCTGGATTTCTTTTGGGAACAACCGGGGTTACATTTGCTTTCACTACTGCAAAGTATGTGTGCTTACAGTTAGACTCGTCTTGTGGCTCTAACTAAGTATGGATTTTCTGCATTGTAGTATCACGATATTCAAAGTCACGCCTCCTCGTGTTGCTGGTACCGTCGGGGCGTTGTTTAACTGTTTTCTGAATTTGGGAATTGCAGTTGGGGCAGCAATCATTACCTCCATTCAGACAAGTGTGGAACAACATCGTGGGGGCCCGACAAGTTACGATGGTCGTGCAGCAGGCTTTTGGTTTCTTTTCGCAGTCGTCACTGCTTTGACAATCGGAGTGTTTGTGTTTATGGAGGATGTCGTTCCTCCGGTGAAGAAGGATGTTGCGGAAGAGTTGGCGACGAGGGCACAGTTGTCAGACTCGGAAATGGACTTTGCTGCAGGAAATTTGCCTACATAGAACGTTTGGAGTATTGCTGTCGGCTCATAGTATTATCTCGATTCCTTTAATCAAAATCTTCAATGCAGTTTGTATTTATGTAGTCTGGCTCGTATCAACGTTAGGCTGCAAACTTGCACCGGACATCTGACCGGACGTCTGGTTCATTTTGTCCGGTTACCATGTAAGGAAAGTCCGGTGAATAGATAAGATCCGGAGGTCTGTTGCCTGCCGAGTTTTTTCCTTCTTTATCTGCTTCCATCATGTCCGACGACGAAACTGACTTCAATCTTGACTCTGTCTTTACTGTTCTTACTGTTTACCGTTCAAATTCTCTCCGTATCTCAATAGCAATCTCTAGGAACCGCCACGTCTTCCATCACCCGAACCTACCGTCAGCACATACACCCGAGAAAGTGTAGATGATGAAGAGGTGAAGGAACTCAGAATCCGGCTTGTCGGGTCTCATCCTCTCTGGGGACATTACTTGTGAGTCTATACGTCTCTCCAGAGTCTTAATATCTGATAGGGTCTGTGTGCGGTTGTGCAACCTGGTTTCAGGTGGAATTCCGCTCTTTGCGTCTCTTCGTATCTTGATCAGAACCCGCAGCTTTGCAAAGACAGATTTGTGCTAGAACTAGGTGCCGGAGGGGGTTTGCCTAGTATTATCGCCGCTCTGAATGATGCTGAAGAGGTAATGCTCTTTTAAATTCCCAGAATCTCCTGGCGCTCAGATCTTGTTTATAGGTTGTCTTGACAGATTACCCTGACGCATCGCTCATAGACAACATGGAACATAATGTTAAACAAAATATCTCGTCACCGCAAAAGTTGTCGAGAATACAAGCCAAGGTACTCCTGATACAGCTCGCAATCCGATATCTTCATTCACATTTTCTCAACCCACTCCTTCGTTCAGGGTTATATATGGGGTCACCCAATCGAGCCTCTGATGGACATTCTGCCAAAAGAGTCGGAAACGAAACAACCAAGAAAGAATAGGTTCCACCTCATTATTCTTTCTGATCTGGTGTTTAACCATTCACAGGTATGTTATTATTGACAACTCCTTTATATGGTCCCCATCCGGTCGAACTTGACCCTCTATTGCCAATAGCACGACTCTCTTCTTAAAACATGCGAGCTTGCACTCACCGAAAATGCAGAAAACCAACCGCAACCATGCGTGTTAGTTTTTTATACGCATCACCGACCACACCTCGCCCATCGCGATATGGAGTTTTTTGATAAAGCGAAAACAAGAGGATGGGTTTGTGAAGAGATCGTGGTTAGGAAATATCCCGTGAGTTGACCTTCTAACACTGCCCGAGAACACGCCCTTTCCCTTTTCTGCATTGCTCATTATGCTTCGTAGCCAATGTTCCCAGATGACCCTGGAGCAGAAGAGGTCCGATCTACAGTACACGGCTGGAAGCTGACTCGACCTTGATATATATATAACTCGCAAAATCAAAGAGACAACAGCTAGCTTTGGCTCAACTCCTCCGGAGTCGTATGCAATGCGTCACAACAGCCGTCGTGTTATACTTATTGAGAATAAGAAGAAATATTACTTCAAGCTACAACGACTCGGGCTGATAAATCACAATGTCCCGGAGCTCTTAAGTTACAACACGGCGACAACGCTTTGTCTCACTTTGGCTCAGTAGCTGAATCTTACTATTCCCTGTTCTTCAGTCTGAACAATTCCTTCGTCCATAGAGTTTTTTGCTAACAAAAGGATTCCCCGATGACCTAGCTTGGTAGGGTCGCGACCGTGTGGCCTGAAGATACACCATAAATAACACCGCACTGAAGCGCATCTAACGAAGACTAAACACATACTGGGTACACATAAGAGGAGTATTATGGGCTATATCTACAGTGAAATATCGATGTATTCAGAGTTTCTTAGGGACGCAGTTCCGCTGATAGTGAGCGCAATGACCGAAAATAGTCACTTCATGTCATTCATTTTCAAATATCCAAAGCCTGAAACTATTATCATTCACGAGTAGAGATAGTGGTATTCAAAAGAAAGACATGTAATTATTGAATAATAAAGATTTGCTCCGTAAGCGCGAGCAAAAAATAGATAAAAATGTTAGAGACGATCAATTGCCAGCAGGCGCACCAGACAACGGGGCGCCAGGAGCAGAAACGGCAGCAGAAGTGGTCACTGGTGCCCAAGGAGCCGAGCCCACAGTACCTTCAGCAACCGCGGCAGGCCAGGTAGAATCATCGAAATCAGGTTGCTCGAAACCATTGGGAACTCCGCTGGTTGCCTTCCACTGAACGTCTGTAACGACATAACTCTCAGAGGAACAATCAGGGAGACATTCGTAGCTTGGGTTGGTTGATTTGATCTGCATCGAAGCGATAAGGGCAGCCGGGTTAGGGACTGTCAAAGTGTTCACGGCGTAAACAGCGATCACGACTTTAGGGCCTTGAATGTTATCGATGGTGAATCTTTGGGCGGTCTGGAAGTCGGTACCGGTACCAACAAAACGTCCGTTGACGTATAGAGAGTACTCGTTGTCTGCGGTGATGAGGACTTCAGCTGAAGCGGAGTTGTGTCCTGGGGGAAGAATGACAGTGCGACGCAAAGCTCGAGCCCCTGCGGGTACAGCGCCTCCGGGAGTGGTTACTTCATTTGTCCAAATCCACTGCGCAGGAGCCAAAGAAACAGCATCGGACCCTGCGATTGGAATAGTACCCCAAGGCGCCTTGGGATAAGCCCCTTCATTAACGGCTAACGCCCAGGTTGAATCATCGAAAGAGGGCTGTTCCCAGCCATTCGGAATGGAAGCTCCAGATGCACGCCAAGATCCATCAGAGATGATACGCGAGGTAGAACCATCAGTGTAAGTAACCTCTGCGGTAACGAGCAACCCAGCTGGGTTTGGAGTAGTAGCTCCATTGGTGACATTGACTGCGATGACATTCTGGTATGGTTGCAGAGGCACACAGTAAGTACCGGCACTGAACCAGTCACCTTCCGTAGCGAGCTCCTGTCCGTTAACAAAAAGAGTCCCAGTGTTGTCAATGGCAAAAGCGACCTTAATGCTCGATGGTGTTTTTCCTTGGGGTGGAACAAGCGTTTTGCGGAAAGCTCGTGTACCGACAGGAGCATTGCCTCCGTTTACTTCATTTGTCCAGATCCATTGAGAACCTGTGAAGCTCATGCCGTTGCCATTCTGACGCGAAGCAAGTGAACGACTTGGATAGTAAGGATACGATGGATACGATGGGCAAGTGTTCGCATCTCGTTTGATGACTAGAGACACAAAGATCAGTGAAGTCTGTAAGCATACGGATAGTCATTACTTACTACCTGCAGGTGAGGCAGTCACAATCGAGTTCGTCGCGAAAAGCAGACCAAGAGTGACGAGAGCTAAGTTCAATTTGTTAGATGAAAAAGTTAAACGGTTTGGAGGACAGAAAAGCTTACTGCGAATGACTTTGAACATTGCTCAAGCTGGGGATTGACACACACATCGTCTGCCGCTTTTATACCTTTTCAAAGTGCTAGAGAGACGAGGCTTATGCTATCCTAAAGAGTACTCTTTCAAGTCGGAGTGTACGAAAATATGTTAGATCTGACTACATGAATGCTTTGGAGTCACTTCGAACAGAAACATGGTTATTGAATCGCTTAGATCTTTGTTCAATGTCAGTATAACGTGCAGGAGAATGGACAGCTTTTATGTTCACAGGGAATGCCGAATCTATGTCAAGTGGGTTAAGAGAAGAACTGAATTTGAAAAAAGGTGGAAGTAGAACAAGTCCGGTCTCAATTTCAATGCTGGAAATCATCCAACTCAAAAACGTTAATACTTTTACAAACATACATAACATCTGTCCATGATCGATGTTGATCGTACGGATCAAGAACACCTAATAATTTAATTGCCTATACAAGAACGCTGAAGCGGGGAAATCAATGTTAAAACTTGCATGAGAGATGATGTGTACGGGTCCTGTACCACGTAGACTCAGTCAGGATCTTGGGCGTCGTGACCCGGTATGTACTCCTATACATATCCAAATGTTTACTGACGACTGCTCATGATCAATATCCAAGTTCAAGACACATACATATTATATGTCCATGACAATTCTTGGAACAAATCAGTGGAGTGCTTTACAGCCTAACTCAAAAATAAAGACGTCCAGAAGGCTTCTTTTGTTGTGGCGCCCACTGGATTCTATCCGTCAATCGACATACGCTACTATTTGAACATAAAACCGAATTGAAATACATTGGTTCTGATTCTTTAAATTCCAGAGCATTCGATCTGTCTTTTCTGAAATATCCACTCACTTCCGTAGTAGAAACGATTTGGAAACCGTTTACAAAAAAACACCTCCAATGGAAGCCGTCTGTTGGCGAGAAGATGTCCATCGACTTCGCAAATTGTGACTGGCAGCTTGGAACTACGGCCAAAAGACGAACGTGATACTTCTAGGAATTTGCCAATGTATTGCGACATATCTACCGCTAGTATATCCAGAGAACCGGCGGAACATTAAGTGATCTATATTTCTATCATTGTGACAGCTTGAACTGTATTTGCTGACTGCCCGGGAGGCACGCCAGACACTTGAACAACGGATACAGTTTGAATTTAGGACTCTGTCGATATAATATGTCGTATAATATTAGACAAGTGCGGTAAATCAACTTCACAGAAATAATAGATGTTAAATAGTGTATGCATACAGTAGATCTGGCAAATTAACGGCACTAAATCGATGGCTAAGTAAATAGACAAATCAGGCCGAAGATTCATAAGCTATTACACAGAAAGATAGAGAGAAATCCATCCCATTGGCATAGTTTGAAATACGATGCAAATATATTGGATGACGCATAAGTCTCAAACCGAAAAGAATTTTCACTCTGCTTGCCATCAAACAGTATCACCCATATCACAACGTTCTTTTTTACTTCCCCTCGGGCTTCTCCTCGGGCTTCTCGCTTTTCATGTACTTCTCAGTCGCAGACTCAAGCTTGTTTACCGTTCCGATATTGAAAGCGGCAAATGTGAGACCTTTTCTGGAACGTACAGACGACTCCCAGCCGTCGGGGATACGTTCTTCCGTGAGGAAAGTACGGAGAGCAGGTATGTGACCTCCAAAAGTTACGAGGAGAGTTGAGGAGCTGCAGACAGAGTGAGTGAATAACTCTAAAAAAAGAAAAAAATGGAGGGGAGAAAAGCTTACTTTGAACTTCCAAATATCCTGTGAAGAAACCCTAAAGAAAACTCTGGGTTGCTCGCTTTACCTTCCGACCGGCGTTTGGCAGAAAATTGAGCGAGATCCTCGAGTTTAAGAAGAGAGGAAGAGTCCTCAACGGAAGAAGAGAGAAGCTCGTTGATATAGGGGATGTGAGGTTTGGCTTGAGATGGATCGAAGTGGGCATCTTGGCCTGTGTATGATATGATAGAGTTATGGTGAGTACTTTATGGTGAGTACTTTACACTGATCGTGAAGTGAAAAAAGAGAAGAGGAATCGGAAGATGGTAGGGGCGATATGGATATACGAGAGGACATAAACAAATAAGGAATAATACATACGAAAGAGGGAAGCGTCGTGCTCAATACCGTTATGCTGGTTCAATTCTTCGAGGTCAAAGGAATCTGTTGTTGGAGTTGAGATCGTTGGAATAGGTAGAGGGGGTAAGATCCTATACCATTATAATTTCTTTTAAGCATGTGCACTGCGTAGTTGACCGTAAGATAGGAGAAGGAGCTGGAAAAGTTGTATGAGGTGTGGCATGCGTGGGTCATGTCTTTGAAGGGAATATTTCTTCCGTTTCTTGGCAAAATACCTGTTGTACACCATTGCGCCAGAACATCAGTATCCACAAGTTAGGGGATATCTAGAGATACTTACCGTGATTAGCCAGTGCATTTAAGGCGGGACACGCGCATCGACTATCCCCTTCCTTTGGTGCGATATATTCAGGCCACTTTCCACCTTCGCCAGGACTCCCTTTGGGTACAATATGTCCGGGCTTGAGAGAGGGTGTAACGAGATTGATAGCCGCGAGAAGAGCATCCCAGGTAAAGGTGTAGAGGGTTTCGAAAAAAAAGAGAATGTTACTCCGAGTCATCTTTCAGTGGGCTGTATGAGGTGAAGCGGACCAGTTAATATATGTTCAGCGGAAAGTTGCGAGCACCTATGGTCTCGGATTTTAACCGGGACAGTGGGAAATAGAATTCAAACGATGTGTAGTAGCTCAAAGAACTTATAAAGAATCATGGCTGTGATATCCCACCAGAAGAAGTTCACGAAGAAGTTTGTGGCTGTAAGAATTGAATGTTGAATGACTGCTGGAATGGATGAATGGCCTCCTGACACACCGCAGGGTACTCCGAGTTTATCAAGTCTCCGAAGAGATAGTACATATATAATTCTGGGATTGTGTCCGTTCCGCGCGGACCGCAGATTAAAGGTAATAGGGCGCTAAAGGTCCGGCATTCGACAACGAAAATCCGATGCTATGTTGTGCCCTATGCGATCTGATCGATGGGCGCTTGAAGACTGGTGTGCCTTCTGTCCGAAAGGTTGAAAACTTTGAATAAATCACCTCTTAATATTGGATTGGGTCTATTGCAGTTGGTATCAAGAGAAAAAAATCTGAGTAGCTATATTAAAAATCATGACCGGTTGGAGGAATAGTTGCAGTATTGAACAGTTGATCAACACTAGCCATGAAAACTTCCCAGTCTTGACTTAAATATCCGAAGCGATTTGAAATATCAGTCATGAGACATCAACAAATACTCTCTAGACTCACCTTGGATAATCAGGCCATATCGATATCGCTGGTGCTGTGTCACACGAGAACTGTTCTATGATACGGAATGTGTTTACATTGAACTTTAATAGTAAAAAGAAAGAGACATACCAGTGAGATTAATCGAAACCTCATTCGAATGTAATGTACTTTCGCTTTGGTCGTGCGGGATGCTGAAATATTGGCCGTGGTCAAAGGATTGCTCCAAAGAAGCAGGATCCTCGGTGTTCAATTCGCCGTAGAATGGTACCGGTTGGTTGAAAATGTCCGAATCATGATCGTAAGAAGAATGACTTAATGGTCCAGTGCACGTGTATGATAGCGGCGAGTTCATCCTATGTACAGGTAGCTCCCCTAGCTCGTTTGAGTAGGGAGAGAGATCACGAGTGGATGGATCCCAGTCGAAGGAGAATCCTGGCGTATCAGTTGTGGTTATATTTCGAGTGGAATTTGACTGAGATGCATAGTTAGTCATATCCCCGGATGTTGTCCATGAACTTGAAGTAGCCGAGTTTAGGCTCCGAGGAACATGGTGACTTGCAAACATGATCATGTTGATCATGTCGCTGGATTGTGACGTCAATAAGTGTACGAAAATAAGCTTTAATAGATGGACAAACACAAATCGTCCAGCAAGGGGAAATCTGTTCCAAAGAGTTGGCGAAAAAGAGTCAGACGCAAGTTCTCATGAAGTTAACGGCTATTTTTTATTTACCTGGACTCGTACAAGCTCATTACTCGCAGGCATTTGCGTATGTCTTCTACTTCTTTTGCGGGATCGAATTTTAACTTCAGTTGAGTCGCTCGCATCATATTCAATGCCAAAACTATAGCAGAATTGTAAAGTGGGCCCTATTCCAAAAAGATATAATCAGTTTCCAAGAAAGTCAAAATACGAAACGACAAACCAGAAACTCCGAATAATGCATGGAAGCACGTTGAGAATACACTTCGCAAACACGTATACATGACCTCGCTGCATTCGTACAAATTGCCAAAGACGGAGAAGGCGAAGCTGCAGCAGTTTGTCCCGGGCGGGGAATAAAAGGCCGGTGTACTTGAATTTGGATCCAGTGATACGCTGCGTAAAGAAGTACTGATTGGCCGAGGAAAATGGGTGACTTGGGTTCCTCATCCCAACGAACTTGTAGGGAATGTGGATTGAAGTCAGAATATTCGATATATAGAGTAAAGTATGACTTACGATGTTCAGGAACAGAATCTATCCACTTGTTCAATGCAGAGTCGAGTTCCATCACGGTTTTAGTGCACCAATCCTGACTATTCACCCCCATTTTGGAACCTAGCTTGGACTTTCTGACCGAATACTGTACAGCCGAAATACGTCCGCGATTATACAATGTGTCATGTATTCTCCCACTCACAATAGTCATCAAACAAAACCCATAAATCTCCGTCAACTTCAGATAACTGTTCCAGTACGAAACAGTGGACGGTCGATCTGGAGGTTGAATAAAAGCTTGTGTAGCGTCTTGAGGTTCCCAATATTCGTCGTCACATTCCACGAGTGGATCGAGATCAAAGCTGCACAAGTATGTAGCGTAGTACGTCCAGCAGATCGTGATTTTTTTATGGTACGAAGAACTCACTCTTGGATTGATGTTGCCCCAGGCCTCCCATAGAGTGTAGTCATTATATTTGTCTCAATCGTAATCAACATCCAAAATGCACGCTTCCACAATTCTCCTTCTCCTGTTGGCTGTTGAACACTCTGAGCATAGCGCCGATGTATACCTTTTTCGTGAGCACGACGAATTGCTATTCCGGATAACAGCCAAGCGCCATCGAAACCCGTCACAATACAACGGAAGTAGAACAGACATAACTATAAAGAAAAGTGATTAAACAGGCTAAATTATGAAGACGGAACAGCAAAAACCGCACGCACACAGTACAGCTGTAGATGGTACAACTCTAGAGTCTCTCTGAACACGTATTTCTCTATCCGTATTTGATTGAACCACCGATCACCAGGTTTATCTTTGACAGGTGTCGGAGAGACGATACGTGCACCTAGAGCACAAACAGCAAGAACTACAGCACCAAAGGATTCGTCATGGAGATGCAGATTTTGTGAGATTGATTTCTCGAACGTGGGCCAATGAAGGAGAGGGCTATATATATTGTATTCAACGAAATAGGCATTGATAAATTGGTGAAGGAGGTTGGGCGGTGGAAAATCAAAGGGAGAAGCTTGTGACGTGATTCTTGACCAGGAAGACTACCTCAATACATCAGGAGAAAGTTTTCAGCAACGGAAAAATGTTTGGTACTTACAGGAGTGTAATCCCAGAATTCAGGTCTGCTCACGTAAGTGAAAATGGAACCCCAGTCTGGTGAAGTCGAGCCGTTCATTTGTTTCTTATGGTCCATCGCATCTAATACAAGCATGATAACACTTGATTCACCAAAGTGAGTTTTACTTTGTGGGCCTAAAGAAAATTGTGAGAGTTGTTTAGAAAGTGCATCTACATCCGCTGTATCGGTCGTAATGTTCGATGAATGGTCCAGAGAGTGGTCTTGTATAGGCGGTGATGTTTCGGTGGTAGTATCAGACATCTGACTGCTCGTTTTCATGGTATAGCCTTGTCGGTGCCGCTTGAGTTCGTTTTCAAGGTCTTGTACGCGTTTCGCCAATCTTACGAGAATTTTGCGAGTAACTTCTTCTTCCTCTGGAATGACGAACGGGTTGGACTTTGTTCCACACAAAATGTTGGAAACCAGGACGTCGATCGGCAGAAAAGCATCTGTACGAGTAAACCTGATAGAAAGAAAAGCAAAAGGATGAGCGGCATGTCCAAATATCTTGGATTAACAATTGTCGACTGAGCGAATCACGACAGGTCACAGCGCAACGTACCCAGGTTTAGGCCCTCGTCTCTTTATAGGGGTTTACATAAATCTATTGCCAGACGAATGACCACGACCAACCTGTCGAGCCATATCATGTGTACACTTAACCTTCAAGTTCAAGCAAGAGCTGCAGATATTCTCTGGCATCATCTCACTGTCGCCTATTCCGGGGGTAGAGTGTTGACAGTGAGTTGACCTCCTTGTTTCGACTTTCAACTGAGAAGATTGACTCACACTTGGCTGTAAAGTAACCGTGAGTCTACTTCACTATTACTACGCGCATCAAATTAACTCACTTTTCTTCTTCCTGCACTCATCGCAGGCATTGTGATACTTTTTTCTTTTCTCTGGACGCTCTGATGACATGGTCGTTGCAGTTCAAAACGTTCAAACAAGGACAAAATCCACGTGTATCGGAGCCGATCGGCAAATGGCTTTTGTGACTAATTACAGATGTATATCATGCATGGCATAGTAGACCTGGCATAGACTCGAACCAGCCGCCCTGTGTTACGGTTTGATGACAGTCGATCAAAGCCGTCAGCGGATAGTGATCGACTGTCATCACTAAGTACTCTACCAAAGGGACTGGCTCGAGTCTATGCATGGCAGGGCCGCTGTCACATTCTTGAAGCTCAACAGTAGCTTGTAATGCCACAAAATAGTGAAGGCACAATGCCTCTTTTGTGGATAATTAACAAGAATGTGGACATGTAAGATCTTCTCTAAAGTACCCTGTGTTTACTTACTAGGAATGTACTTACAAGTGCTCGGTGTACCAGTGAGTCAATGACACACAACCTGCCGTAGCCTTAAAGTACTACTTATTCCTTTTCCGGTCATGGTTACGAGTCGACTGTGAGGAGGAATACATAGGAAGAATCGTCCTTAATGAAACTTTTCACCCGAGTGTGGTTGTGTTTGGACTGGAAGGCTTCGGTTTCCTTCGCCCCGGTCATGATGTGGACCTGTTTGGATCAGAAGCCTCTGAATTCCTCGGCCCGGTAACATGATCAATTTCCAAGCCGAGCCGTTCTGGCCACAATTACGGTGGCCCACTTCTCTCCATAAGTAGGGGGCACTCTTGCGATCATACATTCATCTAGCCAAGTACTAGGTAACACGTGTATTCATCTAGCCAAGGTAGTACACTGTACAGACCATAAGGTAAGAGTCTAACTTATACTCTGGTAAGGTAGTTTAACTTATACTCTGGTCCGTTGCGAGGCCAACGTAAGAACTTGTAGTTATTCCGTTTCGTTCGACGTTGGGCGTCATCGGTCCTTTATACCCGAGGACCTAAAAATTATCAGCTGACATCATTAGGTCGAACGAGGGGAGGTGGAGGAGGTGGAGGAGGTCTTGATTAACCGGACTGGTCCAGGAGCTGAAAACCGGATTCCGGGATGGATCCCGATGACAGTACATCAAAGGAAGTATAAGACTGCTGACAGTGAGGCAACCCCTCTGGCCCCTCTGGCCCCTCTCATCATCTTATCCTGAAAAAGCGTGCCTTTTGACAGAGCATATCCCTAGAAAAGATGCAAGCGCATTTTGGGTATACCAAGAAGGTATGTTGATAGCGGGATTATGGAGGAGTTACCTGTACAGCTCTATGGCTTAGTAGACTCTACTTTCTCATATGCTATGCTTCTGTCTAGGTCTTAAAGACGTACTAAGTAGTAGGGGCAAATTTTTTTAGCTTTAAACCTCCCGCCTTACCCTCACTCTCGAAAGAAAGAAAACAGAGCACGAGATGAGAAGATTTATTTCCATTCCAGTGAACCGATTCATTCGGAGACAACGACTCGATGTGGTACCCAAAGATATTGACCCCACTAGTTGGCTATCATCATTTCAGATATGCAGTGCACCATGGTATCAAGAATATTGAATACACTCCATCTTTTAACTCAGCGAAGATAAGTTGAGTGACGAAATTACATAGGTCCGGGCTCAATAAAAGGTCCGGCATGAGGATCTGGGTGTATTTGCTCCACTCAAAGTGAGAGTGCCGTATCTTGTATATTATACCTGCGTCGAACTCAGAAAAGTAAGGCCCAGTAAATCAGGCTTAGGACTGGTCTAAGTTTCTTAGACGGCAAGTATGTCAGATAGGATTCCTACTAGCATGGTCCACTCGCGGGCCGTACAATACAAAGCCCTCATGCACAGCATGGATCATGAATATATAGCGCTCTGTCCAGGGGGTTTGAAAGTACATAGAACATGATAATGTCTCAAGCAATTCCTGTGGTCTATGGTTTCTCCTTAAATTGTCAACAATTACAGCACTCGAAATGTCCATGGAAATCACCGTGACCTCGGTAGTAGTGACCGAACAGACCGTAATCCTGAATCTCAAGGTTTACGCCCACGGACATAAATCGTATCACCTCTCGTCTTAGCTTACGTTGAAGACGGGCCGATTTCGTCAGCATTTGAAACCCTGGTGGTATGTCTGAGTCAGAAACACCATGAGATGACTAGGTGTTTTGCAGTGTTACTTGGTCTTTGATTACAAAGTCAGTAAAGTCATCTTCATAAGTATTCAACACCTGTTGTATCTAACATGTTCATCCGACTATTCTAACGATAGTGACCGCTGCGCCCCGCTGTTGCTGATCCGTACATTGATCACTACGCGGGACTTCTTCATGAATTGATTCTTATGCCACAGTGATTTTTACCGGTGCATCTTGATGGAAGGGCCTGGACTTTAAACGGAGGAAAACCCAGTTTGGATGAGGCTGTATTGTGCTCTGAGCAGGTGGAGGTTAGTGCTGAGGTCAGATGTGGTTCCCGGCTTGTCATGGTGGGTCGTGATTCAATCGAACTATTCACGTATATATGGGAACGCAGGTTGCAAAACATCATAGCTGTGTTTCTACAAAATCCCCTTGCATCAAATGTTGTAACGGGTTAATATTTGTTTCATTTTCCCGAACACCTACTAGATACACGATCAGAAGCAACGGCAAAATTTCCGGGTCTGGGTACTATACCTCCTCCAAGTATAAAAATTCAGAAAGACTGTGCAAGTGGCCATTCTCACTTTCCCGCATTCGATGGACTTCACTTTTCTTCCTTTCATTACTGTTATATTCTCCTTAATCTTCATTCTCTTTAAAGTGGCAAAACAAGCGCCACGACTTCGTTTACCGCCCGGACCTGACAATACCTCTCTTTCTGGAGTCTCGGCTAATACTTTGAAGGTTCATCAATGGAAAAAATACGCAGAGTGGGCGAAGAGCTTCAAAAGTTCGTCATCGAGTAGATTATCATTTTTTAAAAATTTTGACTTACCAGAATGAACAGGTCCGATTATATTCTTTCGCACTTATAATCGTCAAGTCGTAGTTCTGAACGACCTTAAATCTGTCCGAGATTTACTAGTCAAACGAGCATCAATATATTCTGACAGACCGTACTCGTGGATGTACTTTAATATCTGCGGTCGCGAAAAAACGGTTTTCAATATCTCTTCTTCGAGTAAACGACATACACACTACCGAAAGCTACTTCACAATGGAATAAACGGACGAGCTATTCGGAATTATTGGAGTCTCTTGGAAGACGAAGCAACTGTTTTGGTAAACCGCATAGTAGAAAGTCCCGAAAAATATCAGCAGCACCTCCGTCAGTGAGTATATCACTTATGCGATCCTATCTTCAGAATTTAATGCGTCGTTTCAGGAACACCTCGGCCGTTATCATGAAAATGGCTTATGGCTATCAGATTACCGACAATGATCCTCTTCTCCAACTGGCCGAAGACTCCGCAAGGATCTCTGGGTGGGCACTAGCTCCTGGAAGGTGGCTAGTGGATTATTATCCAATATGTATGTAATCTTTGATTTTTTTTTGTATAGTGTACATGGTAACAACCTTTCTTCCATCTTAAGTGCGGTTTCTACCTCGCTGGTTTCCAAAGGCCGAATTCAAAAGGATTGGTAGCGAATGGAAGCGTCGCATGGACCTCTTTTCAGATTTACCTTTTGAATGGGTTAAAAAGCAAATGGTAAGAATTTCCATTACGTAAACTTTTTCATAAATTTTTTTTAAAAAATTGTCTTCTAGGCATCAGGAAACTATACAGCGTCTTTTACCTCCAGGCTTCTAGAGAATGTTCGGTCACAGAAACAAGAAGAGGACTTTGAGGACATCATCAAATGGTGCGCAGTTGGTTTACACGCCGGAGCAGCAGACACTGTGGGCATCCAATATCCAGCTATTCCCAAACTCGGAAGATTGACTGAATTTCATAATCTTCTTTGTAGACCGTTTCGGCTATGACTTCGTTTATACTCCTTATGGCCCTTCATCCTGAAGTACAAAGACGTGCACAGATGGAATTGGATGAATGCATCGGAGTAAACCAAACACCGCATGTTGCTGATTTGACAAGATTAGAATATCTGAACGCAATCATGAAAGAAGTCTTACGATATGCACCGGTAGGGAATCTCGGTGAGCTTTGCTGCCACTTTTGATTTACTGTATCGAACTGACAATGAGATCCAGCTTTGCCTCACAGGGTAACTCAAGAAGACATTTATTGTTCGTACCGGATTCCGAAAAATGCCACTGTCCTTGCCAATGTCTGGTGCGTATTCTCTGATTTGCACTAGAAGAACTAAACTAAGACCTGAAATTAGGGCGATCATGCATGATCCGACCATCTTCCCAGATCCATTTACCTTTGATCCTGATAGATTTTTGAAGAAAAACCCCAAAACTATCATCTCACAGTCGGACCCAGACTTAACGGCTTTGAATCCCGATCCTCGGATGTTCGCATTCGGTTTTGGAAGACGCACATGTCCTGGTATTGCTCGGTCCATTAAATCTAATCATATGATTTCATGTTGACCAATTTGATCGCTATTAGGTATGCAGTTTGCTGAAGTTTCCATGCTCCTGTGTATGGCAAACATACTTGCCAAAGTGGACATATGTCTGCCTACGGCAAATCTCACCCCAGAAATCGATTATACAAATGGCTTGACTAGGTACGCAGTTCCATGGCCTTCATCATGCTCGTATGGACTCAGACGACCAACTAGTCACATCAAACCATTTGACATTGAAATCCGACTTCGTTAATCGATCCGAGCTGAAATTCCACTTTGAGCTTGATTACAACATTCCACCTGAAAGCAAAAACGGATGCAGATGCACTTAGCAGTATTGACCACAGAGAATCAAGCCCACAGATGGAAATCCGTGGATTAGCGGTTCACTAGCTAACAAAGTCAAGATTGGAAAGGAGAAAGTGGAGTGAAGATCCCTAGGTCAAACACCGAGACTAATCTATTGTAAAAATAAATCTTTAAAAATTAACAAATGCTAAATAGTCAATATTTAACTATCCATTTATATTATAATGACATATAATACTACACACTCATACCGCAGATCCTCGGGCCCAACCCAGCGCCTAACATATGTATCAACTTCAACAAGTATGTATTCCGTGTCACATTAACATAAGGTGAAGACAAGAATTCGCTCTATTTTGCTGTAGTTTCAGATCCTTTTTCTCCTCATCTCCTTCCACATATTATGAAATCAGTCATGAATCATTTCTCGCGTTGCAGCTGACTCTTTACAATAATAATGTTCTTCCTGAATCCTGAACGATTTGGGCAGAAATCTCGATTGCCAAATTCCAATGATAGATAGATACACGCCAAGTGGCCCCTTCAGGACCCGGCGGGGTGGCATTGTGCAGTTACAGTATCCTAAAGACACTATGCTACAGGGCGAGGCTGTCGACCCACGAGTAACGGTCCGGATTAGACATTTATCAAATGATTCTCAATTTTCACTCCTCTAAAACCGTCACCAGTCCATCACCTCTTCGTTCGCTTGCCAGCTGACCATTCGCATATGAAATTGCGGGTTCTATGAGCTTTCGTGATCTCTCTATTTTGATCCGGGAATATGCTTAAAGGGACTCACGACACCTCACACTCGACAGCCTGCTTTGAAGTATACTATTCCTCATGATGTCAAGACATCTCTTGGTCATTGCAATCCTTTTTTCATTCGGCGTCTCGATATCTACTCGTACTTCGGCAGTCGTAGACAATGATTTTGATCACAAATGTTCTGTCATTCTATCCCAGACATCAATCCCAAACGTTACCGCGTTTTTCTTCGAGCTGATTCCAGCTGGCACAAACCTGACGCTTCCGGACAACAACATTACATGTGCACGTCCGTCTCAAGTGGTGTTCGCCGATACTTGTCGAATTACACTGTTCGTTGAGTCTTCAGAAATATCTGGAACAAATATGGAAATCTGGCTTCCTCGAAATTGGACTGGGAGGTTTTTGAGTACAGGGAATGGAGGTTTATCTGGATGTGAGTTCGATTCAGCAATTGCCAATCTAACCTCACGTTCTGATTTTGGCGTAGGTATACAGTATGAGAATGTTGCTTACGCGTCCGCTCTTGGTTTTGCGACTGTCGGAGTTAACAATGGACACAATGGAACATCAGGAGGAGCGTTTTTGAACAATCCAGGGGTCATAGAGGATTTTGCTTATCGCTCGTGTGTTGAACGCTTGATCTTTTTTTACAATCTCCCTCTCAGCGTTAATTTCAGAATGCATACTGGAGTGGTGGTCGGCAAGCAGTTAACAGATATTTTTTACGGCTCATCTCATAACAAATCATACTACCTTGGTTGCTCAACTGGGGGTCGACAAGGTCTGAAATCTGTTCAAGATTTTCCGGAAGATTTTGATGGTGTTATCGCCGGTGCTCCGGCGAACGACTGGAGTCATCTAATGGCTTGGATAGCTCATTTCTATGGGATCACTGGTGACTCTGGCTCGTCGAGATTCATCACTGCGGCACAGTGGGTAAATGTCGTACACCCAGACGTTATGACCCAGTGTGACTTGATCGATGGTGTGGCAGATGGCATTCTAGAAGACCCAGATCTTTGTAACTATGACCCGACTCACTGATCTGTGATGACACCAACCCCAATGCTGACACGGGCTGTATCTCTGCGGAACAGGCAAATACTGTCAGAAAGTTTTACAGCCCTTTTTATATCGACGGAGAATTTGCATTTCCTCGTTTGCAACCTGGAGCAGAGGATGTGCTGATTCAGTATTACAAGGGGGTCATGGATACTTATCCCGCAGCGAGTACAAAATCAAAGCTTTTCATGATTGTTTCTTATTTTTATATTCTAGGAATGGTGGCGTGATGTGATTTATAGTGATCCTAACTTTGACGCTGACAAGCTGGGAGACGCGGACTACGCTCTTTCCGCCCTACTCGACCCGTAAAATATCTCGACTTGGAATGGAGACCTCTCTGCTTTCAGGAAACGAAACGGCAAGCTCCTTACTTACCACGGCCAAAGCGACACCCGTATTACGCCCAAGAATTCTGAACGATACTACGAACATGTCTCGAAGACGATGAATCTCTCTAACTCCGCCCTGGATGACTTCTATAGGTTTTTCAGAATTAGCGGAATGGGACACTGTTCTGGTGGTAATGGAGCCTGGGAGATTGGACAAACTTTCCTAGGAGCGGCGAGCAACATAAGCTTTGACAGTGATAGCATGGATCCGGAAAGAAATGTTTTGATGGCTATGGTCAGATGGGTAGAAGAGGATGTGGCACCAGATACGCTATTAGGGACAAAGTTTCTCAATGACACGGCCAAGTCGGGAGTGCAGTTCTCCAGGAAGCATTGTCGGTATCCGTTTAGCAATACTTATGATGGTTTCGGTGACAGTACAAGGCCAGAAAGCTGGCAGTGTTTGTAACATTATAATAACTGCAATCAAGCCGTCCGTATTTTATGTCACAGATCTTACTTGCTTCTGGTTGTACTTAGGATATGAACATCACGCACATGATCCTCGCTAAAAGCGAATTAAGTGAGTATTCGAGTGAAGAACGCCATCCCACTCTGCTTGGACTACTGACAACACTACATCAAGTGAGAATAACGTCAGATCCACATTCGTTAACTTCATTCACTCTTCCGATTCTTACGCGACGACTCCCCGCTTCCACTCGAATTCGAACCTGTATTCTTGCGAATCATAAAAGTCCGAATGTCACCAGACAGTCTCCCGCCACCACCACCTGCCTGATTCCTTTTTTCAGCAGCTCCAGTAGGGGATGATTTTCTGCGACTACTCCGACCTCCTGCCTTCAGTGAAACCGTCGAGCCCGAAGTAGTAGTTCCAGTAGTAGCACTGGGGATCGACTCCATGGAAACTCTAGCTTTTAGTTTCTTTCTCTCTTCTTCAGGTAGTTCCGGAACACGGATCGTAGAAATGGGTTTGAGTCTCTTCCCCGTACCTGAGAGACCGTTCATCTGTGTTCCATCGACATATCGGACCTGTGGATGAGTGGAGGTAGGACTAGTGGAGAGAGAGGTGGAAGGGGCATTGGACGTGGATCCGAAGAAAGCGGGGTCAAGAGTAGAGTCACCCCAAAATGTTGAAGATGGATCGAATGACGCACTTGAACTTTTGCTCGAGGCGTTCAGGGGATAAGCAGTGATGACTCGGCCGACCGGTGACGAACGAAGACTCATCGCTGTGTCAGATATTAGTTCCGTGTCCGTAATAGTTGGCACAAACCGATGAGCTGACGTGGACGTAGTTGCTTCAGTGACATTCAGATCCAGACGATTCGAGCTTTTCTCTGCGTCTTTAGAATGAAGATTGTACCTATTCCCGTTGTTGTTGTTGTCTTTCCCGATCTCGGTCCCTGTCCTAGTCTCGGTGACTTGATTTCTTGCTCCATTCTTACTGCCATTCTCACCACTCGACCCGGTCGAAAAACTCGATACCGGCATCTCGATGGCTTTGCGCGCGTCTACGTACCCCGCACGGCGGGACGCCTTATGGTTTGTCGAACCAATGAATCCAGAGAATGTGGATAGGGTCGTTGATTTGAATGGGTTGATTGACGCTTTCGCGGAAGGATTAAGAAAAGAGCCACCACTACCTGAGCCCGAGCGTCTAGGCACCGCGGGAATAGAGCTTTCTGATGCATCGACTCTCCTCCTCTTAGATACAGCTTCCCGTTGCCGCTCAAGCATCACTTGAGTTTTCTCGGTATTGCGTACTGAGGCTGTGGTTGTTTTCGGTTTAGAGTGGGTGTCATGATGATGAGGAAGTATGTGAAAAAACTCAGGTCCCGCGTTTTCCGTGCCACTTCCACTGACGGGCATTGTGGAGTTAGAGGGACCAGAGAATGACGAAGAACGTGAACTCGAAACAGGTACTGAAGCCGGGGATGATCCTCCCTGTTGTTCAGTTGTCGCCACGAGTTCGGTCCAAGACGGAGGTATACGGTATAGCATTAACGGTTCCAAGTCAATTACTACCTCTGACAAATTCTTCGGATTTTTCGATGATTTCGTACGGTTGATACGTTTGTGAGCGGCGGTGATTGGAGGTAATGCACTCGTTGAAACTGGAATCTTGACCCTTTTTTGCCTCCACTCTCGTTCTCTGTCGTCATCATAGTATCTCCGTGCAGAATACCCTGATTCAGATAAATTGATCTGGTCATCAAACTCAGCCGAATCACCGGATGGGTAGGAGATTCTGGAGAGAGGAGTTATGTGCCTCGTGGAAAGAGACCTTGTATGGAACCGTAACGCGGCCATGTTGGAGTTATGAGCGTCGAGTTCCTCCGTAGCTACCGAGTCCATCCACTGCTCTTCATCCGGATCTCTCCGACTGGAGAAACGTCGATGAGAAAGAGGTTCGTCAGGTCCTGCGTATTGTTTGGGACATTGGTATTGGATCGAAAAACTTGTTGACGATGGGGCCGTAGAACGCGGATTAGAACTAGAACCGAGATGAGTCACCGGCGAAAAAGTCACAGCGGTATCCTCTAATTTCACGTTACTACTGCTGGTAGTCCGAGATAGTCGAATATAGTCTGTTCCTTGAGGGACATGGTTGAGGCGGTCTACGTGAAGCTGATAAACGGAGGAAGAGGAGAATATGGTGTTGGATTCGGGTCTACTGGGGCCTTGAGAATGGTCTTGTGATGGCAATACGGGTAATTCGGATAACTTCAGCAATGCATGGAGGCTGTCATGAAGCGGATTTGGATGATATAGACTGTGCAAAGTAGGTCCGTCGAAGCCCGAACCGCCGGAATGGGATAGAGACCATACAGATGTACTGTATGGTTCAGGGATTTTGGACGGAACGATAGATGTGTCACGCAAGTCTACGTCATCCAATGAGCGACTTGAAACAGAAGAAGCTTTCGTGTATACACACCAAGCACACATAGCCCTTTGAATCTATAAAGATCCTTAAACACTCTAAAATCAATCCCCTTCGAACCGGTCAATCGCAAAATCCTCAACGCCCACGGTCCTTTGCGAGATGATATTTCTCCCTCCGTCCGGCAACACAGCGCTAACTGAGAGACACCCCAGCTCGTGAGGCTTGTCATACTCGCATCTAACGCAACAAGCCCCGTTAGCGCCTTGAGAACGAGGATTGTGTCGTCATCCAATTCAGGACATCCCGGTAAATCCAGAACGGTGACAATGGAACAAGTCGAAGTGGGAGTAATAGTTTGAAGGAGAGGAACGTGGATATCAGAAAGTGGTATATCATAAACGTGAAGCCAATCAGGAAGTGTAGAGGGGTAGATCTGAACGAGAGTTGCCCAGAGACGAGGGTCTATGCAGGAAAGTGATCGAGAAGGAAACAGAGCTTTCAACATGTCGAATTTCGTAGGATCCTCTAATTCCGGCGAAGTATATTCAAGGGTAAAAGGATGTAAATGGTGTATTTGATCGGGGTAGGGCGCTAGCTTGCGAATGTAGAAATAGGCCGGAGGTGGAACGTAGTAAAACTTTTTTCGCGATTCCGAGCTGGCACAGTCCTCATACGATCCCGGAATGTAAGGAGGAGGAGAAACGGAGACGCTAGATGTAGTGTCCTGGGTTGGACGCGTACTGGACCTCCTGGACCAGAGAACTAACGACATAGTGTTGCGTAGTGATGGTGGTCACGAAAGAAGACGCGTCAGGTCATGTGATGTTACCAGGACGCGTGAAGACCTTTGATTCAAAGTTTGATAGTAAGTATGGTACCAGGTAACATTGTAAGGAATGAAGGCTCTTATCATGGATCCAGAGTTGATATTATGGGACTGATAACTACGAGTCAGATCTGTTATGCGAGTCCTCAGTCCACTTTCTCTTTCATGGTCATTGTTAGTAATAAGTATGTCGGAAAAAGTAATCCGGCACCGTAAGCGCTTATAAGATCCGTAAGAATTTCCTCCCTGCCATAAGCCGATATAGGCGACCTATAATGGCCGATAATGCCATTATAAGGACCGAATCGGCGATTTTATAAGCGCCTGTAAGCTGACATAATGGTGATTCTATTATAATGGACATTCAGTTTTTCCGACATAGCTTTAGCCTGCTCGCTGTCGAATTCATTCTGTTAAATGATCCACTGTGACACATCCCAGCGTTGTTCTAATTTAAGCTCTCAAAGGGAACATCCAAAATAGCTGAGGCTTAAACACCTTGAATTCCTAGAATAAATTCAAGGGCTGAAATGGTCAAAAACTGTCAGGATGAAGGTTTCCGGAAAGCTTTCTGAGGTTGTTTTTGATTCTCACTGGCATATGTATGTATAGATTTATTTTAACTAATGAATAATCCAGTTTATCTTCTTTACGGCCTTAAAACGTTCGCTCAAATTCTTAAGGTGTATATTTAAGGGTAAGTGTTTTACTTACAGAGACAAACCCGGAAGCGAAACATTTAACAGTTTTTCTCGATTTTGAGCTGAGTTTTTAGTCTTTCTCAGGAAAACTTTTTTTCTACAGAATCTTCATATTCTAATCTTCCATATTAAAAAAATCCTGAGTGATTCTGTGCATATTTCAGCTCCAAAACGCAGTAAATTTATACAAGTGAAAATTAGGTCTGGACCGGAAGCGAAACATCGCAGTTTTTTGTAATATATACCACTCAAGAGACCTTGTCACAGGTATATTTGGGCTTGCAGACTTCAATAACAGTGAACAGACTTCAATAACAATCTCCACAGGTTTGCTATGGCCCGAAACTTCATTGATATATGTGTGGTTACCATTTATGGTAAGTTTGTCTAGAAAGGTGAATAAAACCTCTTACTCACAGGACTTGAATACTCAAACAAGCATATATCTTCATCTTATACATTCTTCAGACTGTTGATATTGAGGTTATAGGCAGAATGTTGAAAAATTCTACAATTTTCGCTTCCGGTCAAATTTCGCTTCCAGGTTAATTTCTGTAACTCTTAAGTAGAACATCCTAGTATTAACACTTTTGTCCATACTCCTTCTAGCTTCACTGATGTTTTCACTTCTTCTTCCACCTTCAACTAGAAAACCTGCCAAACGGTTGTCCAACCTTTAGACATCAGCTACCTCTCTTGCATTCCTCTGGTCTGTACTAGAAGTCTCAACTGAGGGAGGGGTCTTGTCTCCATTGGTACCATCCAATTGATCTGCATGCGTTGTTCCGCCTTTGACTACAGTTTTACCCGACTGTGATTGGTTGTGGATGGGCTCAGCAGAGTGCATTAGTGTTTGATGAACCATCCATTGTCAACGCTTCCTGACCATCAAACTTCGACCCGCTGTGTCTGATCCTCCTTCCGGTCCCGTCAAACTATCGTCCCCGCTGTTCTGAGTCATTGCTGGCATCTGCAATAGATCGATAGATGTTATTCTTGGTTTTCCCACCTCTATATCATCGTCTCTAGTGTGTGGCATGTGTCTCAATCTCTCCCATGTTCGTTTGAGAGGTGACAGGATTTGGAGGGTGAAATGTTTATTCTCGAGTCTTTGTGGCCTTTGGGGCTGCGAGGTGAGTGTTTGTTGAATCGGGGGCTATGGAAAGATTATTCAGTCATGTTGTAGCCCGTATAGAGATTAGCAAACTTACCGATGCAATGCCCTGAGTAGAATGTTCGCACTCGATAAAGGCTTGAAAATCTTTAAGAATTGCCAGGTTTCGTTGAAAACCATCTGTCTGCTCTCGATACGGAGGTGTTGAATCAGTCTCTACAGGCAACCACATTTCAGACAAGGTTTTTATTTGGACCCGGATCTCATCTTCTACCTGCTCCAAACAAGACAACCACTTCTCCTTTGGAATCAGATTCGCGTGCTCATTCTCGAAGGTTTTGAGTCGAGCAAGCCATTCCAAATGATGCAATGATTCCTGTAAGTCCAGAAATTTACTAGGTTCAGATTTGGCTCTGAAGAATGCGCTCCTTAAAAGGGAAGTAAGAGGTTTCATTTCCTCCCCTGAGATATATCCAATGGCTTCCCTAAGAACATTTTCGTCTTCACTTGAACTTTCCAGTCGTGCTAAGCCAGCCAAATACTTTTGCTGCCCTTGATATAAGTGATATCTTGTCCTTGGACTCATGCGTTCCACATCAAAACTGAGGACTTGTTGTTCGGTCAATGTCTTCCAGAGAGTGGGAATCCATCAAGGATGCTCGATAAGGGCAGCATCCAATTTTCGCAACATAAATTCGAAACAGTGCCATGCCAGTTGGCCTGCTGCACTGCCAGCAACCAAAGAACGTGTTGCAGCTGCTACACTGCGAGTTATGACCTTGATGATTAATGCCATAGGGTCTTTTCCAGAAATATGTAGAGTGTCAATTGACTTGTCAAGTAGGTTTTCCATTTTGATTGTGGCCCAGTTGTGCAACAGGTCATCATCGGAAAGGTCCGGAGAAAGGAAAATCCAGGTTGAGGAAATAACAAGAGCTTCAAGTGCCTTTTTCTGCTCTCCTCCACCTTTTGTTGATGCAAGTCTCATTAATTTGGACATGGCTGCGGAGAGGGCATCTGGATGCTCTTTCCAAACTACTGGAGTGACCGTAGCATAATGCCAAAGGAACAAATGATCTGAAATACCAGCCAAGAAAGACTCTGAGTCTTCTTTGACTGAAGGGAATGGTGGACTCGAATCATAAATTATCTTTAACACTGGCAGGATATGATGAATAAGAAAGGGAGCTGTTGCTTGGTAGGTATTGAAGAATTCCCAGATTGTGCATGAACTGGCTGCATCATATCCCTGGAATCCCATTGGTGGATTGAATATATGTTGCACCCACCTCATCCTGCTGTAAGAACTGGCTTCTTCAAGTCCATCAATAGATATGGCAGAAAATACTGATTGAGCCATTTTCCAAAAGACGTCTTTGCCCAGTCTTTCGTAATATTGATGTAGATGAACTTTTGGGGAGGTGTTCTCCAAGAAATCAAAATAGGCACACCATAATAAAGCCCCCCTCTCTTGTTTTCCCTGGGTGAGTGCACTTAAAATAAATTCCAGTGCAAACTCCCAGTCGGAGGGTTTCTGCCAGGGAGCTGCAAGTGATGATGGCAGTGATAAATCGGGAAGTGGGAATGTTACAAGAGGGTGAAAACGATGAAGAAAACTTGGATTTAGATGAAGAAGAGCACGTATGGCTTGTCCGTATGCATTTGAAGATGGATTAAAGTTCGACCCTGAAACAGTTTGAGATAAAGCATGTTCCAGATCAAAGGTTAGACCCTCTTTAATTCTGTCGACGTAATGATGGGAAAGAATGCCAAGTGTCCCCATGGCAATCTTCTGGACAGAGTTGTTGGAAGATTTCATCAACCATGACAATATACTGTAGTCATTGTCTTGTATGTGATTGGTGGCAGCATTTTTCTCAGCATCAACAAGTGAAACCCCTTCATAAAGGGACTGACCAAATTTGCAACAGAGACCTTGAACAGTATCAAAGGTGTATGATGTTAAGGGTGTTTTATATGGGCAATTTATGTGCCATAGTGGGAGGAAATTGACAGCAATGTATAGCACAAAAGTCAAGGCCATCACAGCACCAACAATTCCTGCAATAATCGGACTGAGGTCATGAAGAAATATAATGAGTCCTCCAAAGAAGACACCCAATGACAGGTGCACGAATGTAGGAAGAAGGCCTATGATGCCAGCTACATGCCACTTTTTTAGACCCATAAATCGGAAATGGCGGATGTGAGCTTGATCACGAGGGGAATCTGTAGAGGACATAATAGTGTACTGATGGATCCACTGCTTACATACAATTGCAGCAAGTGCAGTGGAAAGGCTAAGAGCAAGACTGAAGAACAGAAGTGCATTGATAGCCACATCCACAGGACGAGGAGTGAATTTAGAGAAGGGGGTGAGCTGAGAGCTGGGGATGGTGTTGACTGGAATTCCATTAAGCCCAGCACGTTGGATCATAATGAGCTCCACCAAAAGATTTGCAGTCACCTCTCCCCAGTCTTTTTGAAGGTTTGTGGATGTCTGAACAACAATAGTTGTAATAACTGCAGAGAACAGGGCAGCCTAAAACTTGTGTTAGCAAAATATGGGAAAAGAGAATAAGATTCAGGCACACACAAAAACTAGCAGTGAGTCTAGCCCATCCCTCCAGTCCTCAACTCTATCAGAATCAATCTTTGTGACTTCGTGATTATACACCTTCCAAACTCTTGCATTGGGGCCCCTTTCCTTGTATGGCTCATCTTCTTCATACATCTGAGTATAATCATATGTTTCTACAGATCCTGGACAGTTTTTAGTACATGGGAGTCAACAGAAATTCTAAATTACCTGTGAATGGGGCTGGGCGTCGACCTAGAAGTGGTTTTCTTCTGGGCTGCTGCTGACAGGCTACCTGGGTAGGATTTGTAGCCCTGTTGTCTGAACCTTGGTTGGTGTTGGTTGGATTCTTCCTATTACAAGATGTATTCCTATCATTGGGTATAAAAAGACTGACTGATGCAAACCTCAAGGTGTCTTGATCATCTTCACTGTGCAGCTGAACTCTAACATTATTCTCAGAGCTATTTCCTTGATTCTGGTCGATAATTTCACCCCTGTCTGAAGTCTCATTTGCTTCTTCGGACATACAAGGGCTTCCATACTTGGAATTGATAGCCTCACGGTGGTCACTATCTGTATTCAAGTCAAGAGAAAGGAGATGCACCGAGACTGAGGATACTGTAGGCAGGGTGTCTGTCATGGGGGGATACAAGGAGGTATTTCTATACTAAGTCTAGTACCCTCTGTATATATAACGTGGAACCATTGCTATGCAAAATTTACAGCTGTTAGAAGAAAGAATGGAAATCGTAAGGAGTTTTCATCTATATATGTGTGCACGTCAAGTTGGCTTTTGCACTCGGGAGATGATCAAACAATTGACACATTTCTTACATTGATCGAAAACTCGAGTCTCATTCTTTTTGCAGACAGCTGTAAATGATTTTTTGAGCATCGTGCACGCCACAAAACAATAACTTCCACAGCATTACCCCTCAGTATCAATAACTTAGAACTTGGAGATGGTTACTTCGTATTGGTGATGTTGGGTAAGCAGACTTTACAATTGCGGTCGTAAAAATAATGTGTACATTTGATACTCAAGGATCTGACAGATCGGCGATGTAGTATCAAGGGTCAAACAATTTTTTTCGAGGTCAGCATCTGACCTCCCCCTTCTGCGCATGCTATATGCATGATCTAAAGATGACATGTACAAAGATTAGATCAAGATGTCGTCTGATGTCGTCGACATTTTTACAATTGAGGCATTCGCAGTCCTACCTACCTAAAGTCGAAGGAGCTAATGAAGGCTTATCGTGCTACAAATTGTGACTGATGCCTACCTAGAGTTGACATTCCGGGACTGATATATACAAGAGTCAGACCTGTTCGTGTACATAAGTATGTGAATCCACTTTCTCACTCGTTACTAATAAAAAGCTTTGCGATGCTCTTTCTGCTCGCTGTCGGACTCAGATATTCTGCCAAATGATCCACGATGCATCTCAACCTTCACCCATCGTCTTCATATCCTTCCGTCTTCAATATTCGACTCTTAACTACCCTTTCCGTCCAATTCCTCTTTGATTCCTCTTCTGTCTTACCATCTTCCACAGGAGACCGGTCACCCATAAGTCGACTATCAAGTTTCAACACTTTTTCCATGTTCCTTCGAGGTTTTCACTTCCTCTATGAAGTCAAGTAGATCACTGCAAGCGTGGCAAGTATGAAGGCTGGAATGGGCCATCAGAACAGTCAGAAGCTTCTGATCCAAACAAGACCAAACTCACATCACTGGTATGATAAAGGCTTGACAAATAAGGCCACATCGGTGACCTGAGGCCCGACCGAAAAGTTAAGGCGATGAAGAAATGCGTGGGTTAACTTAAGTAGTGTTGCCACAGCTCAGCTTGGCGCGGCTTCGGAGCCAAGCTGCCCAAAGCCGGCTTATTTGACATGACTTGGTTCCAGAGCCGGCTCGAGCCATTGGAGCCATGGCTCCCTGGTCACCCAATTCATCTATGGCTTTGACTTTTTAAGAGTGCATATGACTTCACAAGACTACAGGAACCTCCTCAAGTCATTTCCGAGATGACAAAGAGTACTAGAAAGACTCTCGACATTGCTTGGGGAAACCGCCTAAAATGGCATCTTTATGACATCACCATCAACAATTGCTCTTGATAGTACTTTCGCTTTTCTCTGCATAAATTCATTTGTTGTAGGCTTGTAGACATACATAGTATACATTGCATACTCTACCATGTAGTATTTATCACTGTTTTAAAAATCGCAAGGAGCCATGGCTGAGCCGTCTCAAGCCAGCTTGGATGGCTCCGAACAAATGGCTTAGCTCGGCTAAATCTCAGCTTTCAAGTTGGCTCGTCGGCTCAGCCAAGCTTAGCCAAGCCGTGGCAACACTAAATTAACTGTTACCGGGCCGGAACAGTCGATGTCCTCTAGTCCAAACAGGACCACATCCATGGCGGACTCGAGCTTAAAAGTTTCATATAAAGACGGTTCTCTCAAAAAAATGATCTCAGTCTAGCTATGTACAAGAACCTCATCTTCCTGCTTTGACTGCTGTCTTGTCCCTCCGGTGTCTACCAGTTCTCTTCGAATCTCTTGTCTCCCGAGGTGCTTAGGTATTGCGCCTAGCGCTTTAGTTCCAGCCTTAGAGGTTGAAACTTTATTGATTTGGTTGATTTATTTCAAGTCTTCATTCAGATGACCTATGTGCTACTACTATCTCGATTCTCCAAAACGTACATTGTAGCGAACAAGAATTTGAAATTGGAACAAAGCTCGTCAGACCAACTACGGGGCGGGGCCAATTGTTAGTTTGTCTGTTGATTTCTCATCATCCAGTAAATTACACACGTCTTAGGCACACCATATGGTGGAGCTCCTGACCCCAATGATTGTCATGCCATCGTTGATACTTTGCATTTCAAAGGCGCAAACTCTGGTGAGTAAATCTTCAAAAGATCCGGATTTGGAGTTCAATCTCACTATCAATGACGGGTGCCTTTTTGTTCCATGTCGGTAATCAACTCCTCCAAATTGCTAATGGGGTTGACTTCTTCCTTTCCACCCGTTCCCACGCTTCAATCGTACCGTGGCTTATAGCCCTTCAGACTTCTGGCAATGTCGTTGCTTCGAATTACCGTAGCTGCGGGTCTTTCTTTCAAGACTTGGGTCCTTTGGCATGACTGGGTATGTCCTTTTTTGACCATAATTTCTCACTGATCTTTAATTTAATAGAGGCTGCTGTCATTAACTTCGTCGCATCAATTTGTCAAGCTATTCAAAGCGCACATGGAGGGCTCTGCTCGGCCAGCGACCAACGTTGGTTCATTCAGTACGTGCTTCCATATATCTTTGAAATTTAGGTGGAGATTTATTCTTTCTAAGTAGGGTCTAGCATCCTTAACTTTATCAAATGTTACTATGGACGAAGTGAATTCTGTTACAGCTAATTTCGAAATTCTAGGAACAAAATCGAGGTTTCGTTCCCTAGAAAATTTATTTATGATTGTTTTTGTGGAGGCACCTCAAGGCTCATCCAAACAACTTGATCGAGACTGCCGCCCTCGGGAGAATGCAAAGATGAGGAGTTGTTAGTATAGGCTCCGATGCCAAGTGGCTTCGGAATTACTAGCGCTTGAGGGCTCCCCACAAGTAAACTCTCTAGGGAACAAATCCTCGATAGCTGTATAATTTGTATTTTATACAAATGAGAAAGGACACTATCTTATTATCTTGTCACATCCACTCTATAACTTTCGACTCATTCAAGTCGACAGAGGCATTAGTGCCGAAATATGTCCATGCGAAGGTCTTCCTTGCACCGACACATTTCAAGTCTCGGGATCGGGAACACCTAGCACCATAAACATCTGTGCGAGATGGGAGGTACAATTTTTTAGCTACTATTGTATAATACAGTAACCTCGCTATGATTGTGTGCTAGGGCATTTACATTGGTGCTTCTGTAGGCTCTTCAGCGATGAAAACATACGATAACAATTAGCGCAAGTGTGGGCTTCGTGACCATGTATTCGGACTTCATGTCTACATCGTTTGTTATGAGTCCTTCAAAACACCGCGTAAACCGTATAAGAACTTCTTACCGTAATCTATCATGCGACCGCGAAAATGTTGTTTTACAGTTAGGCTCCCGACAAGGAAGTGGCCCTGCCGCTTTCGTAGCATGGGCTTCCTCATGAATTTTACGGGTGTATTCGCGAGTAAAGACACGATCGCACGTTCTACAGGGAAACCGCGAGTTTCTCCCGTGACTAACGATTGTGAAATTTTGAGGTGCTTCTGCGAGCGAGACGTGGTTGTCCTGTACTGATTCTGACGTGTCTGAGGGATGGCTATCATGAGAATCTGTCCTCAAAGAACCGCCGGTCAACAAGGCGTTTACGACTAAGTTATATACCTAACTTCTCTGAAAGTTGTAGTAGGACTTACCTGCATCTGAGCAATCTTGCATTTCCTCCGTATTATCCACGTTTCTTGTGGTTGTCGACGACATGGAGTGGTCCTGGTCGGGAGCACTGAAAAGGCCATCCAGCTCTATCGGATCGGAACTAGTGCTATCCAATCTCGGCGGTGTTTGTAAAGACGACAAGAGGGTGTTTAACTCAAGGATGTCATTGTGGCAAGAATTCAGACTCCTCGAATGGGTGCTGTTATTCTCTGGAGATTGATGAGTCAAATTAGGTCTCGCAATTCAAAGGAATACCGACCTTCACTATACAGCAGCGGAGAATTAGCGTCTGAGGCTGAAGAGGGCCAAACGTGGTCATGTGCCCAATGAGAGACCATGGAATTAAAGATTCCTTGTGGTTGTGGCAAAACCTCAGTCGATATCAGTTCGCTAGATGCTGGAATTACGGAGATTGTCAACCCAGTTGCGTTTAGATCGACTTGAATGTCTAGCTCTGCTGGTCGTTCTGGATGCGTTAGCGATGAGATGTTGTCAAATAAGTAGGTTTGCCGTACCAGAACCGTTGTTGATATGATAATTGAGGGATGAGCTTCCTGAGTCCTCCACACGAAGAGCAGGACCAGCAACAGTTTGTGTCACTCTGACAATTACCCCAGGGCGTGCACGGAAGGAGATGGAAGCCATACTTGTTGATCGAAGCCTTCTCAACACTGATCTACTTATAAGCGTTTACTGCGTTACTTTCGCGCTTCTGCTATCATTCTCCTCTATGGCCAAGGTTTGAAATTTAGTGGGACCTCTGACAGACAAACTCTCACGGACACGGAAAAGGTTCTGCTTTCCGCCATTCACATATAATTTTTTTTGTCTAACCGTTGGTCGGCTCGTTTGTGAGTGTCCTAGATGTGGGCTGATGTGGGCACGGAACCCGAGAAATAAACTCATGGAATGCCCTGTGCTCAGCGGCATTCCGATGAATTGAATAGGTGGACACGGAGGCGCCCTGAACTCAGCGACGCCTCCCTTGAATATCAGACCTGTGATGCCGTCATTGAATATGAAGGGAAATGACATCTCATGGGAGACTCGGATACTTATTCTTCTGGATTGTATGCAACGGTGCAAGGAATTGGAACTGCGCCATGATTTCTGAGCGCTTACCTTTGGATTTTGGTGTAGGGTTACGTGTGGCTACTGTGCGTAGCTTGTCCCCGACCCCCCGAGTTTACGAGGGGAGAGTTATAGATATAGACATTCAAAATCTAAAAATCTGAGTTCTCACCGAATCTCACGCTATCATAAACCACATCGATCACTTTTCCTCATCGGATGGTATGACCTCGATCCGAAAGATGTCTGATATTCCAAGCTATATCTTCATAATCTTATTTCACTCACTAGACCTCATTTGCAACGCGAAAAACGGTGGCCCCAAACAACAAAACTACAAATAAAACTTGTGGCACTAAATGATAAAAATAAAATGAAGCACTGCAGCAGTAAGTAAATATGGGTCCGGACTGTAATACTGTGGATTTGAGCATGCTGGACTTCACTGAAACTCCACTTATGGTATTCTCGAGTGGAGCCTATAAGATTCGAGTGCATTTTGACGAATAAAATATTCAAATTTCGTGTGCGAGGTTGTGCTCTACTGCTATAATGGATTTACCATATCAATGCATGCAACAATAAAATATGGTAAATTCAAATGAATTCGTTGAAGAACGTCGTCAGTCAAACTCTCCAGCAAATTCTGCTTTCACTTCTGGAACATCAAACAAGAAGGCTGGTGATGATTTTGACACGTTTCTAAAAACCAGACACACTTGAATTTCACCCTCTACTTTCCCTTACCATTTCTTTTTCTGAGACCGTCTTCTTGCTTCATTCCCCCGCTGAAAAATACTTGAATTTATAATACTTTTATGGGCAGATACAGGATTACATACCGGAATGTACTATACTTTACTAACATCATAACTACCAATGTCTAAGCAATTGTTGGCAATCGAGGACAGGACGCCCCTGCGTAGTTATGAATACTTATCGACCCTTGGAATGCTGGAATATTCTATGAATACTCAAGAAGCTTCTTCGAACGGAAGAATTTATCAGAAGATTGATTTGATTTCCTCACACAGAGCCCAAGATGAATTAGCTTTTCCTGACCGCTCTGATCAAACCGAAATGGGGTGTCCTGGATCCTAGTATACATATGTGAAATTCAGTACAAAAGATGTTCGAAAGCAATAGTCTAAGCTAGAGATAATAGTCTAGAGAACGACATTATGCTCAGGTTTTGTCTCCTGTTGATTACTTCCCAAAAGCAGTACACAGGGCTAGGCAATTGGTTGAGGTTGAATGAACTCAATATGTAATGTTTTTACGAGGATAGATTCTCAACTAGTCTCCGAGAAGCAGATTGATATACACATGACACTTGTTGCATGTGCCGATGTAGCTTTTCAACGCATTTGTCGATGGGAATTCGGGGTTAGTCTAATCTCCAAATTTCTCGAAGATTTTCAGAGCGGCAATGTTAATGACTATGTAGTACAAATTTCAATTCGTCTGGGGTCGTGTAGGACCCCCCAATATGGGTGGAGATGTCTGACGCAAGTTCGGACAAAATTTGGGCCCAAAATCCCAAAATACCCCCCCGGTTCGGACAAAATCTGGCCGCAGAAGGCGAAGTTCGGACAAATCTACATGTTGAACCCTCATAATAGGATAGCTAGCTCATACCTTATCTACTACTTACATCAAAACGACTTCACTTATGTACTAAAAGTTACTTCCCAAGTTCTTCCTGTCCCAATTTCAACCTGGTGCTTACATATGTATTCCTTTTTGTCGCGCTTCCCTCTACATATCACGTACAGACAAAGACGCGCAAAACACGAGCGCGACGCGTCCCTGTCATGCAAATAAATGATCTGCTCAATGAGAGCCCTTTTGTCGCTTCGAAATGGAATCTACTGTTAAAATGCGTTCAAAAAAGCCCCAAAACCGCTTTCAGAGTTTAATCTGCCGTGGGACATGCCTGTACCTCGATTCGGACAAAATTTTTGAATCTGGAGATGTCTCCACCCAAGTTCGGACAAAATTAAAATTTTTGCGTCAGACATCTCCACCCGTATTGGGGGGTCCTGGTCGTGTTGGCGGGTATCAAAGCTATAGCATATGTTCTTGGGCGGGTCGGAAAATCAAAGATCCTTTGGGATAGACTGGCTCAACATTATACAACCGCATGTTTGTACAATCTATGTTCTTGGAGGTTCTTGGGCGGGTCGGGAAATCACAAGTCCTTTTGGCTAGACTGTATAAATGCGGTTGTATAGTGTTGCCAGGTCAATCTGACAGAATGAAATAATATTGATAGCGGATCCGGTGAATGCGGGTACCTACAGGGTTTTGCGTAAGGTCCTGCTGGGGGACTCGAGTCAGGGTCTCTGTACCATTTCAATCGATTCACGGGTCATGCGTCGCGCGCCGTTATTTTTCTCTCAACGAAAATGACAACTTTTGAGCGAAATGATCTAAATGGTACAGTATAACATAACACAAACAAGCATGTCGACAGACCTGGGATCTGAGGTTGAAAAACAGCAATATATATGTTTGTAGTAAGGAGATTGCTGGAGATTGTCGGACAAATCACCATGATCGAAAGCCAACGTAACAATTTCTGAAGGTATCGGAATCTCCGTCTTCCACACGCGTGCGGATGCCTATATTTGAGCAATCCCCGTCCATGTCCAACGCAGGCGATGTGCTGCAGCTACGTTGGAACCAAGTAAATTCATGGGTGCGACTCGGCTCGTTTCAGTGTTGGACCAGGTCAATGACTTGGGTCAAAAGTCAATGGTATGTGACTACGTGTCAATGATTGAGGGTCAATGACTGTGACTTTTGTCAAATGACCCATGCATTCGAACATCGCAACATTGTCACTGGCAATGACTTTATGACCCTGACAGTGACACGAAGTCATTGACTGACCAACACTGGCTCGTTTTCATGATTTCATTTATGCCTCATTGCCTGTTGGAGGTTGGGTACCACCAAGATTTACACGGTTGTTTTTCTCCCCCCCCTTTTTTTCTTTCCTTCTGAATTCGAACGTCCACACGGAAGTTCTAAACCCTTCTGTTACCCCCGTATCCTGACCGCTTTTTCTGTCTTTTTCCCTCTGCGAAATCCTATTTCCCAAACACTCGTACATTTAGCGCAAGGTTCTCCTCGTCGGCTCATGGACAAACATCATCCTCTACACAGCCGAGCTTTTATTCGTGATCTACAAACTATTCCTTCCGCGCACCGAAGGTCTATCCGGGGTTGATGTTGAGCTTGAATACGGTATTTACAGCAGCGGTTTGTGGGTACGTGTATTATGTGAGTTGTTCTCTACTTTTCTTTGTTGAACTGTATACCGAATTTATAAACTCGTTTTTATATTTCGTGACAGGAACCTCCACTAGTGAGCCACACGCCTTCCCTTCTTCCCACCTTCTTCTCTCCACCTCTATAAGTATCTTCTCAACTTGTCTCGGAATGTCTGATCAATAATTGTCCTTTGCATTACTCTTAAAAAAATGGCAGTAAATCAAATAATAATCACAGTAACAGACAACATTTTCAATCCGACACACGCGATATACATGGAGCGGATGGCAAGCAGCGAACATTGCTATAATGTGCGTTCTTTTGCTTCTGTTTGTCCATCCTCATTCCCCTTCTTTTCCATCCCTCGCTACTCCTACCCCTTCCGTCCTTCCCTTTTCTTCTCTACTTTCTTCTTCCTCCCTTCCCTCATTTACTTTGGTGGACTTGTTGTTCACAGCATCGCGTCAGGAGAATGGTGAGCGCGATAATGGGTTTCCAATTCCATGTTACGGTTCGTGAGTGCTGATGAGTCCAATCCTGTAGACGGAGCACAAGAAAGTGTATCCCGTAGGTCTTTGTTCTTATATGGAACTAAAGGTGAAATATTCTAACAAATCCAATTTGGAGAGATTATTACGCTCGGCGGGAGTCTCGGGGAGTATTGTAATGATGATAGTAGTATTAGGATACACGGTTTGCATAAGTAGTCCTCACAATCGCACCTCCAAACCTCGCAAGCCTGACACATCTCGCTAGGATGAGTGGTCGTACTGCTTCGACGGGCGGTGAAGTTTCTGCTTACTGTCAGATCAAAGGAAATGGGCCATTGCTTACGCATAGCAAGTACTAGTCTCGTACCCAGCCGTCTTGATGAGCAAGTGCGTGCCCCACTCGGGCAAGTCCGGTAGCGTAGAAATAGTGATTCCAAGGCGGCTGGGTATCCAAGTCTCTTTTCTGTATGATGTATGATATCTGAAAGATCTGGATATATTGTGTTGTTTCTCATTTCGGGCATTATCCGTGAACCCATGCAGGTACCGATCATAAATGTTTCTTGGAATTTATTGTTTTTATAAATGTCGATGCGGGTACTTTTTGAAAATGTCACAAGATTTTCACTTCAGATCATCGATCATATGCTAAGTAATGGATTTTATATGATACAAGAAAGCACCTCGCTCCGCTCGGCACTTCTTTCATTGCTCGCTGCGCTCGCAATTATAACTTCGTGTGAGCCCCCGGTCAACTTTTGCCCCCAGCAACGGAGGAGGGTCTGAAGCCTGAGGTTAGGATGCTCGCGTAGTGAGCCTATCCGCGGCGCCAGGCGAAAAGGCCCGGATCCTAGCTGGTATAGTATAAATAAATTCACAATCTACTTATTCCTAAAAGTACATGTCTACGCATTCTGAGTTAACAGGAGTAGAGTGTAACGGTATAAATTTCATGCTCATTCATACACATTTATACAAAATTTGGTTGACGGGCTTAGATGAATTGGCAACTCATCTGCGGTATTCTGGCTTCGACTACATATGTACCCGATTGTGGTTGGCCATCGACTCGAATGGCCTCGGCAGAAAGTGCGTTAGTGTTTGATGGACTGTCCATTGTCGTCACTTCCTGAACACCAGCTCTTCGGCCCACCGTACCCGATTCCCCTTCCATTTGACCCGTCAAACTATCATCGTTCTCATTCTGAGTCATTGCTGGCATCATCCGTGATAGCCCGATAGGTGTTGTTCTTTGCCTTGCCGCCTCTATATCATTATCTCTCGTGTGATGATCTGGTATGTGTCTCAATCTCCTCCATGCCCGTTTTGGATGTGACAGGATTTGGAGGGCGAAAATCTCGAGTGTTTTTTGATTTGGAGGCTATGGGCAAATTGTTGAGTCATATTGTAGCTGGTATCTGAGAGATAGTAAAAAAGTTACCAATGCAATGCCCTGATTAGAATGTTTGCGCTCGATTTCGGCTCGAAAATCACGAATAGTATCCAGCTTTTGCCCAAAATTAGCGATCGGCTCTTGATTTGCGTACCCGAGGCCGATGATATGTAAGTCCTCTATCCGAAGCGAAATCTCATCCTTCACCCGCTCCAAACAAGACAACCACTTCTCCTTCGGAATCAGATTTAATGCGTGCCCATTCCCGAAGTTTTTGGGTCGAGCAAGCCAATCCAAAAGACACCACGATTCCTGTCTTGTATATTCATCTTTGAAGAATGCACTTCTTAAGAGAGAAGTAAGAGGTTCCATTTCCTCCCCTGAGATATATCCAATAGCCTCCCTAAAAACAACATCACTTGAACTTTCCAGTCGTGGTAACTCTTCCAGTCGTTTTAACCCTTCCATATACTTATGCTGCCCTTGATATAAGCAGTCCCTTGTCCACCGATGCATGCCTTTCACGTCAAGACTGAGCACCTTTTGCTCAGTCAATGTCTGCCAGAGAGGGGGAATCCATTCAGGATGGTCTGTAAGGGCAGTATCCAATCTCGGTAACATAAACTTGAAGCAGTGCCATGCCAGCTGGTCTGCCGCACGGTTAGAAAATGAAATACGTGTTGCAGTTGCTATACTGCGAATCACGACCTTGGTAATTAATACCATAGGGTCTTTGCCAGAAGCATGCAGAATGTCAAGTGATTCATTAAGTAGGTTTTCCATTTTCATTGTGCACCAGTTCCGTGAAAGGTCATCATCAGAAAGATCTGGAGAAAGAAAAATCCAAGTCCAGGTAATAACAAGGACTTCAAGTGCCTTTTTCTGTTCCCTTCCGCTTTCTGCTGATGCAAGTTTCACCAGTTTGGACATGGCAACAGAGAGAGCATCTGGATGCTCTTTCCAAACTACCGGAGTGACAGCAGCATAATGCCAGAGGAACAAATGGTCTGGAATATCAGCCAAGAAAGACTCTGAATCTTCTGGGACTGGAGTGAGTGATGGGTTTGAATGATAAATCAACTTCAACACTGGCAGGATATGACGAATGAGAAGGGGAGCTATGGTTGGGCTATTGAAGAATTCCCAAATTGTGCATGGACTGATCACATCGTATCCTCGGGATTCCATGGGTGGATTGAATATATGTTGTAACCACCTCATTCCATTGGGAGAACTGGCTTCTTCAAGTCCATCAATAGAGATGGCAGAAAAAACTGATTGAGCCATTTTCCAAAAGACATCTTTGCCCAGTCTTTCGCAATATTGATGTAGAAAAACTTTTGGGGAGGTGTTCTCCAGGAAATCAAAATAGGCACACCATGGCAAAGCCCCCCTCTTGTGTTTTCCCTGTATGAGCGCATTTGAAATAAATTCCAGTGCAGGCTCCCAGTCAGAAGGTTTCTGCCAGGGAGCTTCAAGTGATGATGGCAGTGATAGATCAGGAAGTGGGAACATCACAAGAGGGTGAAAATGATGAATAGAACTTGGATCCAGGTGAAGAAGAGCACGGATGGCTTGTCCATATTCATATGGAGATCGATTATTGGACTCTGAAACAGTTTGAGATAAAACATGTTTCAGATCAAAGGTGAGACCCTCTTTGATTCTGTCTACATAACCATGGGACAGAGTGCCCAGTGCACCTATGGTAATCTTCTGAACAGAGCTGTTGGAAGATCTCATCAGCCACGATAATATACTGTAGTCATTGTCTTGTATGTGGTTTGTGGCAGCTTGTTTCTCGGCATCGACAAGTGATGCCCCTTGATAAAGAGACAGACCAAATATGTGACAGAGACCTTGGAGAGCATCAAAGGTGTATAATGTTAGGGGTGTTTTGTATGGGCAATTTATGAGCCATAGTGGGAGGAGATTGACAGCAATGTATAGCACAAAAGTCAGGGCCATCACAGCACCAACAAGCCCCACAATAGTCAGACTGAGGTCATGAAGGAATATAATGAGTCCTACAGAGAAGACACCCAATGATAGGTGCACGAATGTTGGAAGAAGGCCTATGATGCCAGCTACATGCCACTTCTTTAGACTCATAAATCGGAAGTGGCGGATATGAGCTTGATCACGAGGGGAATCTGTAGACGACATAATGGTGTACTGATGGATCCACTGCTTACATACAATTGCAGCAAGTGCAGTGGAAAGGCTAAGGGCAAGACTGAAGAAAAAAAGTGCATTGATGGCCACATCAACAGGACGAGGAGTGAATTTAGAGGAAGGAGTGAGCTGGGAGCTGGGGATGGTGTTGACTGGAATTCCATTAAGCCCAGCACGTTGGATCATAATGAGCTCCACCAAAAGATTTGCAGTCACCTCTCCCCAGTCTTTTTGAAGGTTTATGGATGTCTGAACAACAATAGTTGTAATAACTGCAGAGAACAGGGCAGCCTAAAACTCGTGTTAGCAAAGTATGAAGAAGTGAACAACATTTGGGCACACACAAAAACTAGCAGTGAGTCTAGCCCATCCCTCCAGTCTTCAACTCTATCTGAATCAATCTTTGTGACTTCCCGATTATACACCTTCCAAACTCTTGCGTTGGGGCCCCTTTCCTTGTATGGCTCGTCTTCTTCATACATCTGAGTATAATCATATGTTTCTGCAGGTCCCAGACAGCTTTTTAGTACGACGAAGTCAAGAGGGGTTGTAAATTACCTGTGAATGGGGCAAGGCGTTGACCTAGAAGTGGTTTTCTTCTGGGCTGCTGCTGATAGGCTACTTGGCTAGGATTTTCCCTACTGTTATCTTGACCTTGGTGAGTGTCGACGGTATTGTCCCTATTAGGATATGTATCATTATCATTGTATATAGAAAGGCTAACTGATGCAAACCTCAAGGTGTCTTGTTCATCTTCATTGTGCAGCTCGACGACACTATTCTCTGAATTGCCTTGATTCTGGTCGATAATTTCACCCCCGTTCGGAGTTCCGTTTGGGAGATTCACCAAGACTGAGGTTACTCTAGGGAGGGTGTCTGTCATGGGATTTGCGATATGCGCCAGGACTGAGGGTACTGTAAAGGGGGTGTCTGTCATGGGAGGGTACAAGGAGATATTTCTATACTAAGTCTAGGACACTCTGTATCTAAGTATAACGTGGAATCACTGATATTGCTATATAATTTACAGCTGTTCAAAAAGACAATGGAACTTGTTATCTTGAGTTTTTCGTCTGTACAGTGTGTGCGAGAATTGATGTCACTTGCCTTTTTAGGTTATGGCTGTGTAACTCTGCCATTTTGTCGTGTCAGAGGTACTCTAAGGTGCCTCCCTGTCGCGATATAGCTCTCAACATGAGACACACAGAGCTAAAAATTTATGAGGAGCATATTCTGGCCTGAAAGAAAGTATGTAGGCCAATGGACTCATAAAAATGTGTTGAAAAGGGGGAGTTACCAAATATGGTAGGTGACATCAATTCTCGCACACACTGTACATGTATGTCAATTTGACTTTTGTATTCGGGAGATGATCAAACAATTGACTCATTTGACCACATCTGCAATGGGAAAAATGACAGCACTAAGCATGAAAATGGGGCTATATATAAATGAAAATGGGGCGGGACGGAGAATCACACTATCATATTGTGCCAGACTTATTTCTGTTCATTGGAGCATAAAGGGATCAAAACACTCCTAAGCTACCAGCGGGATGTTTCTAATTTAAAAACAGCGCGTTTCTCTCGAAATGATATTTTTCCTGTTGCAGATGCGGTGCATTTCTCATGCATAACGATTAGATCAAGATATCTCAGTCATCGACGTTTTCACAATTGATGCATAGTTTTCAATATGATACGCAATCTCTATGAAACCAGTGTATCGGTCGGACAAATTAAAAGAAATGCATCCCCAAACCTTCACGGGTGCCAGTGCAGCAGTTTAAAATATTTCTAATCGTCTATCGGCGTGTTAACCGTCGTACAGAGAAACGATAATGGAAGATACCAAAATTAGGTATACTAGGCAATCATGGCGGGACCCCGATCTCAGCGGCCCCACCAGAGATAAGATCTGATTTTTACTCAAGTACTCAAGGACCTATTCGGATTAACGATAACATTTTTAGTTATCACAGCCAGGTATTTCCAGATCGTTAGACCTCTTTTCGTTTGATGATTTTTGTTTAGTATAGAACTCTATTGAGCTCGATGAAGCTCCATGCACACTCCGTCCCGACAAGCAAACATCATAAGCAACAAAATTTACATCTAGTCCCGCTCCAAAAATACACAAAGAAGATAAAGTCTAATGACTTGAAAACAGCTGTAACACCCTGAACCGTGTACGTATGGTCCTCATGAAATTTATCAGGTATGCAACAGAATACATAAGCGAAGGGTCGAGCCACGTCGGCATTGGCAACCTGCCCAACGAACGACACATGTGCGACCTCAGAAATGATGGGTCCAAGTTGTCTATTTCAGGGAATATCTGGCAGGGGATCTCATACTCAGAACAATCTCTGACGATTATAAATACAAAGTGCCTCCAGAGAGTATCCTCTGGTTGTTGGCTCTACAAGCACAGAGGGCGGGAGGTAGCGCAGAGCCAAAACTCTTCTTAAAAGAAAAACGATGGATATCCGAACAGCTGTGTTCACTCAAAAATTCCCGTTAATAACGTTGACTAACTAAAATAGGTGAAAATATAACGGTTTTTGAAAACCCATGGCATCCGAAGGGGCCCTCAGTACTCGTTATCTTCAGTACTCGTTATCTGTGCCCGAACTGAGGTCCCAAACGACCCCACTCCCTCCTACACTGGGTCCGTGATCATCGATCTACCCGGCAGACCCCTGGTAAAGCCTCATGCATAATACGTTACTGTCGGGCAGAGCCACATTAACATGGATGTACACGTATTCCACCGACTTCCCGACGCGAGCTGTATAGTTTTACGGGGAGTGCCGAACTTATGATATTCTGCGCTCCCACAGGTCTGTCGTTGTGAGTTAATTATAACTACTCGGCCTAAATAGCTTCGTAACGGAGCAATAACAATCCAGCATTCCCTATAGTATGTTTGGTCTATATTTGCATTGTCTCATCTAATCGTCGACGCTTACAGTTTGCGTTTCTATCACATAGGTATGTAGCTCGTCCTTTCTGCCCCTTCAATAAAACACTGAAAATAAATGATTAATTTTGGCCTTGTTTCTATTGTCTAGCTTCTGAGTCTACATCTTATACTCGTACTAGGTCTACAACTTGCCCACTAGGTATATAGCTCGTCCCTTCTTCCACTTCTCCCCCTTAAACATTGGAAATGATTGATTGATTTCTAATTCCAGCTTCCGAGTCTATATCCTACTTTCTTACCCCACCTACAGCTTGCACTTCTACCAATAGGTATGTAGCTCGTCCCTGCTGCTCTTCCCTTAAAATATTGAAAATGAACGTTTTTCTTTTCATACCACTAGGTATGTAGCTCGTCCCGCTCTATTACCTACTCTGAGAACGAATGATTATTTTCATTTCTATTTGTCCAGCCTTCGAATCTTCATCCTATCCATACTATGCGCCTTCTGAATACCAAGACCTTTCAGGTTGAAGAGGTTCCAGCCGCCGCAGCCGAACCCCCTACATACGCTATTCTCTCGCACACTTGGGAGCAGGACGAAGTCACGTTCCAAGACATCCGGGATTGTCAGAATCTTCAAGGTGTCCAAGACTGCCAGAACTACGAGGAGGCTAAGCAGAAAGCAGGATGGAAGAAAGCGGGTTGGTCCAAGGTCTGGCATGCTTGCGAGTATGTTCGACGATACAAGTTCGACTGGATTTGGATGGACACATGCTGTATTGACAAGTCCAGTAGCGCGGAGCTTTCCGAGGAACTCAACTCGATGTACAAGTACTACGGTGACAGTCGGGTTTGCATTACCTACTTGAGTGACATTTCGATGGAGCAGAATGCGACGGATATTGAGAAGTTGAAGGAGAGTCGATGGTTTACGAGAGGTTGGACGCTTCAGGAGCTTATTGCACCCCGTTTCATGGTGTTTTTGGATCAGGATTGGAACATGGTTGGCACCCGATTCAGCATGCAGGAAGTCATCTCAGAAGTGACCTCCATTCCAGTCAAGGTTTTTGAGCTGGGAGAACTTGACGAATACAGCATTGCGCAGAAAATGTCGTGGGCTGCGTCTAGGGAAACAACACGCGAAGAAGACATGTCATACTGCCTCATGGGTCTCTTCGGGGTGAACATGCCACCCATATATGGGGAAGGGGGAGCAAGGGCTTTCATGCGACTGCAGCAGGAAATCATTAAGTATTCGGATGATCGCAGTATTTTTGCCTGGGTAGCGACAGATGATTATCACCGGGATAGAGGACTTTTTGCAAGCTCCCCCTCGGAGTTCAAGTTTGCGTCGTCGGGTGAAATCGGGATTTCCAACTCAGAAGGTCTCGGGGATAAATCAGCGTATTCATTCGGCAATAACGGTCTTCGTATTCATCTTCCTCTGCATCACCGACCTGATATTAGGGACGCTCAATTCTTAAGTTCGCTCGCTCAGCTCAGTTCAATGGCCTATTTCAAATTAGTAAGCGAGGCCTCATGACCTCTTTGAGCCGGGCCTGGGGTCTGTCTCTTCTCTGTAGTCACGTATATACGCATTCTTAGCATGCCCTATGCCCCGCCTTACCTTGGCCAAAGCCCAATCTGATCATGTCGCTCTGGGGACCTCTCTCTTACTTTCGGCTGAACTTCTGAATACTCAAGAAGATGACTCGGAAAAACTCAGCTCTGATGAAGAGTGTATGTCGGAATCGGACTGGGAAGAGGAGGAGGAGGAAGAGGACGTGGAGGAAGATTATGGAGACCAGGAAGTGGTAACACTATTGCAGGCCCTTGGTGTTGCATTCCTGCACTATGGAAGTGGCTTGCTGGGAGATGGTACACGAGGTCCCTATTTCCAGTTTCCGAAGTCAAGGGATTTCTTTAAATGTTGTCTTGAGGCCTCAGACAGAGATTTCCGATATCATTTCAGGTATGTAACCATTATTTTTGATTATAGTCAATGTTAATCAACATTCTTTCATGTCTACAGAATGGGAAGAACGATGTTCTATTGCCTCGTCGATATGCTTGAGCCTAATCCAATATTCCATTCAAAAGGACGAAAACCACAAAGACCGGTCAAGTATCAACTCGGTGCATTCCTTTTCCGCTACGGCTCCCTGGGCTCAGATGCTTCTGGCGTTGCTCACAAGCTTGGCATTGGGTTTGGCTCGGTCATCAACTACTGCCGACGAGTCACTAGGGCTATACGAGAACTTCGGGAAAGATTTGTTGGTTTTACATCGGAGGCAGAACAGCAAGCGACTATGGAACACATCCAAGAGGTGTCGGGGTTTCCTGGATGTATTGGAAGTGGTGATGGATCAGGAATCCGGTTTGATGAGAGGCCTGTCTGTGACGGAACACAGTTCATGGGTCGTAAGGAATATTTTGGGGTGTGTAATCATATGTGGATATCTGGGGAGTTAGCTGACATCGGACAGACTGTCATACAGGCAACAGTGGATGATACAACACGAATTACTTCCTACGAGATTGGATGGCCCGCCGCTGTTGCTGACTCTCGCGTCTTCAAGCAATCACACTTTTGGAAGCATCGACATCAGTACCTTGTGAACGGCCGCTACATTTTTGTTGATAAAGGTGAGTTTTCTGTTGTGTATCCTACGAGAGCATCCTTAGTAAGGTTCATGTCAGGCTATCCGTCAACACCTTATACTGTCCGGCCGTTTAGTGAACCGGAACTGGCACGAGCATCCGAAATGGACCGTCGTCGCATGAAGAGGTTTAACGTTCGTTTGTCGCAGATTCGCATACGGGTGGAGCACGCATTTGGACAGCTTAAGGGGCGGTTTCCTTCGCTGCGTTGCATGGGTGCTCATTTGGACACGAAGGAAGTATATGAGGTTATTGAAGCACTTATAGTCTTGCATAATATGTGCCTTTACTATAGGGATGAGCCGGAACAGATTAAGGACATTCTTTTAGTTGACCGAGACCTTTTACGGAACTCTGATGGCAACGAAGGCTTCGATGCAGTTTATTTTGAGGGTGAGCCATCTATACCAGCCCATGAGACTGAAGAGTGGCTACGGGTGGAGGGCTACCGACTACGAAACGAACTTCTAGATATTGTATGCCCTGTTAACACATAAAGAAAAGAAATTTCATTAAAATTAAAAAGGTGGTATGAACGAGGGTGTAAAGAATGTATTAAAGAGTATCTAAGAGATCATTGATCTTTTGCTCCGCCTTCTGAACTGTTTCGAAGCTAGAGTTTGGGTCATCCCTGATCTTCACAAGGAAATCATATTTCGACTGAAGTGTCTTTGTATCCACTCGTGCCTGTGCCATTTCCAAGCGCTTCGACTCAAGCTGACTCCGGTTATTCAAGAGCTTTGCCATCTCGGACATCATATCATGGGAGGAATTACGATGTTGCTGTGCCGAGGTAAGGCGATGGTTGGTATTTGGCGTTGCTGGCACAGACAGAGAAGACGAGGATGCAGAGTTGGGGCCGCTATTCTGGGTTTCGTTTCCATAATAGTGGGAACTACGGGGAGGTGAAACCGGCTTGGCCGAGCTGATGTTGGCTTGACGATTAACTTTGGGGTTGGAATGATACCTGTCAAGGCAAGTATGTAAGTGTAACGTACGCAATTGATAATAAAAACGACACACCGTTCTTTGAACAACTTGTACCACCCCTTCTTCTCCCACTGTCGCAGTATCTTAGGTGTCACGGCTCCATTCTCTACGCGCCCCTTCTGAGCTGCGACAGCTATCCTTTTTGACAAGAACTCGTCACTGTCCCAGTCAAATCCTTCTTCCTCTGCAATGTCATGGTCACCATCCCCGCCGCCACCTGTAACCTTGCGGAAGTCGTACAAGGACTGGAATTGTTTCCTACTACGCTCCCATTGGCTCTTGACTGCAGAAGGATTGCGGCCTTTGACGACTGACTTGGACTAGGTGGGTTGTTAGTTACATGTCGCTGTTATACCAAGAAAACTCACCGCTGATTTGAAAACTTCTTTACAATTTGTTTTCATCGTTTCGAAGTTCTGATCAGCGTCGGGACCCAAAATGTAATTGAAAAGGGCACTGCGTTCGGTATCGGACCAAGTCTTTCCTGGTTTGTCCTCCACGTCTTCATTTGGTTGTGTTTTCGACACCACAGACTCGGATTGCGTAGGTGCAGACCCCAACTCAGGGACAACGTCACCAAAGTGCCCAGCCGTAGTCCCAGGGTTGGTTGGCTCCGGTTCCAGCTCATGCACTTCCAAACGGTTGGTATTCGTGCCGCCAAAAATGTCCTCGCCATCCTGAGACCAATACCCTTCGATGTATCCTTCGTTATTTAGCGACCAGTCTGGAGAGTATGCTCGAGCACGCTTATGACTTGTAAAATCATTGGCTTCATCAAGGGGCCGCTTTTGGGTGGTGAACACATTTTCGGGGCTTTGGGTGAGGTTGGTATATTGACCAAGATGGCTGTAGTCTTGAAGTGGACTGAGGCGCAGTGGGACAGATTGTTGAAATGCTCGGGGATGGTCATCTCCTCTGTGGACCTTTGGTGGTGGGTATGGGCTGACAGAGGAGTTTCCATGGTATGTGTGGGGGTGGAACGGAACAGAAGAAGGCTGGACTGTCTCGTTCTCTTTGTTGGCCCCATTTTGTGTCAATTCTTCATGTGCAACGACTGCGAGGCTGACCAGAGAGGTGAAACGATCCTATAAAAATACATATGTGCTAAATACTCAGACCAGGATTTATAAAAACTTCTTACTATGTTGGAATTATTGCGTGTGTGCATGCTAGAGTAGATAAAGGTGAAGAAAAAAGTTTTTTTGTCCTATCTACAGCAACCAGTCCCTGATTAAGCGGCGGTCTGTGCACGGCCCGACTAGGCGGGTAATTACAAATTCACACTGAACTGAGCTGAGCGAGCGAACTTAAGAATTGAGCGTCCCTATTAGGGAAGACTTATACGTTGCTTCACTGCATTGCCAAGCCGCTGATAGATTCGTTGGAGTCTACCTCCAAAAGCAGGGACACCGTTATATTCGATGGAATCCCCATTTCCAACTACCCCACACTGACCAATCTTCGGCAGAATTCAAAGAAGTCGTGGTGAAAGAGAACACAACGCCTCGGCAGCAAATCAAAAAAAGAGGTTACAATTTCCCGATCAGATTCGAATTCGGTTCCCATATCACCGCTCCCGATGAGATTGGCCGTTTTTGCGACGACATTGCTACTTACAGTGTAGCGAGATGGCGTGGTTATAGAATCCACGATTTCACACTCCAGACGGAGAAAAAGAAGAAAGTTCGCATCAGGACCTGGGCCGTTCTTGGTGACATCATTCCTGTGATACAAGTGCAGCTATTCATCAACAATCGTTGGATTCCCAGCGATGACCGTCGTCACCCTCTTCTTGAAGACGGAATTGTAGCACCTGTTGAGGACGATGATGCTCTGGTGTCTTGTTTTACACACATGACTGGGGGCAGTTTAAGTGAAAGAGTTGTCAAAGTCGATTACGTCCCCTCATCTAGTGCCCAATTCCAGCTCTACCGTCAGATAGCCGAATTCAGAACCTCACCATGGAATTTGAGCTCAACGGCTCTCGACTTTATAGTTGACATTAACTCCCATTACAAATTGTCCTCCCCTCACTCAGTTTTCCCGTCCAATCTTTCTTGGAGGCAAGACAGCAAAATAATATATGGGTCATTCCCAAAGCGTCACGGTGATACGCATTGTGTGTTTGTGTACAGATTTTCCGACCTGAAATTTGTCGTTTTAGCGCTGGGCCTGCGTAATGAATCAGAGTGTCACGTACCCTGGATAGATATCCATGTCGACACTGTACGGTCTGATAAAGAGGAAGTTTCCATTTCGGACATATGGAAATCTTACTTCCCTTTGGGCTCAAGATATAAACGAAGACAAGACGATGTGGCATCCACGGGATCTTTTACTGTCACTGTGGAAAAGAAGACGCTGATAGAACCTGGTTTCTATCACGTTGTGATCAAAAATAAAAAGTTGCCGGAACCCAATTGGAGGCCATGGGGAGATTCGGGGGCTGCTAGTTCCCTAGCCGAAGGAACAGAGTCCAACCCATCTGACTCGGAGACTGAGGAGGTGCATTGGGTCACAAACTCATCGAAAAGGAGGAGGCTATAAATGAGAGCCGGAGCTGGGTGGAGTGATTGGGTGTCTCCAGAGAGATGAAATCACATATGCACAGTGCTTATTTACTATTCTGTTTTGAAGTGAATGATTTCTTTTATCCTGAACATTTTTTTCGACTTGCATCATATAGATAACATACCATTCAGAGAAGAATTTTCGTTAGCTTCTCCCGATGACACCACAAAAAGGCCGTAATTTCTATATCATCTTAAGTACATCCTCAGTCCAAGGTCCACCCGGATGACTTGTATTTGGAGGTTCATCAAATTGCATTATCATGAGAAACTCGTAAACAAATCAGCAGCGGCAATGGACGTTATGTCGGCTATAATTAAGATATCGGCTCAAAACAAGAGAATGTATTATTCTTTCCTAGAGATGAAAGAACTGTGTGGCATCTTGAAATGATATTACATAGTAGTATTACCTTGGAGGACCCCAAAGATCTTTGATAATTTCATGAGTTTCCCTGATGAATGCTTCCTGATCATCAGCTCCTCGACCCGCCATGCCTGACCCCTCTTCCATTTGTCCTGTCAAAGTATCATCGTTCCCATTCTGAGTCAATGCTGGCATAGTCTGCGACAGCTCGATAAATGTCGCTCCCGATCTTCCCACCTCTATATCATCTCTGGTATGATTTTCCGGCATATCTCTCGATCTCCTCCATATTTGTTTTAGGAATGACAGAATTCGGAGGGCCAAATGTTTATCCTTGGGTTCTTGTAGTCTTGTGGGCTGCGAGTGGGGTACTTGTTGACTTGTTGACTATGGGTAGGTTATTGAGTTGTATTGTGGTCGGTATAGAAACAGTAGAAAACCTACCAATGTAATACCCTGAGAAGAATGTTCATGCTCGATAAAGGCTTGAAAACCCCTAAGAATTATCAGGCTTTGGTGGAGATCATCCATCTTCCTTTCAAGGTGATGCGGCTCGTCAATCACTGAGTGTTCCATCTGGACCAGGATCTCATCCGCCACCCGCTCCAAACAAGGCAACCATTTCTCCTTCGGAATCAGATTTGCGTGCTCATTCTCGAAGTTTTTGAGTCGAGCAAGCCATTCTAAATGACGCAATGATTTCTGTAAGTCCTGAAATCTACAAGGATCAGATTTGCCTTGAAAGAATGCACTCCTCAAAAGAGAAGAAAGAGGTTCCATTTCTTCCCCAGAGACATATCTAATAGCCTCCCCAAAAAAATCATCTTCATTTGAACTCTGCAGTCGTGCTAACCCAGCCAAATACTTTTGCTGCACTTGATATAAGTGGTACCTTGTTCGTGAACCCATGCTTTGCACATCAAGACTGAGTATTTTTTGCTCAGTCAATATCTTCCAGAGAAGGGGGATCCATCGAGGATGCTCTGTAAGGGCAGTATCCAGTTTGCGTGACACAAATTTGAAGCAATGCCATGCTAGCGGGCTTGCTGCACTGCCGGAAACCAAAGAACGTGTTGCAGCTGCTATACTGCGATTTACGACCTTGGTGATTAATGCCATAGGGTCTTTGTCAGAAACATCCAGAGTGTCAAATGACTTCTCAAGTAGTTTTTCCATGTCAATTGTGCCCCAGTTGCACAGCAAATCATCATCAGAAAGGTCTGGAGAACAAAAAATCCAGGTCAAGGTAAAAAAAAGAGCTTCAAGTGCTTTTTTCTGTTCTCTCCGACCCTCTGATGATGCAAGTCTCACTAATTTGGACATGGCAGCGGAGAGGGCATCTGAATGCTCTTTCCAAACTACTGGAGTGACGGCAGCATAATGCCAAAGGAATAAATGATCCGAAATATTATTCAAGAAAGACTCCGAGCCTTCCTTGATGAGAGGAAATGGTGGATTCAAACCATAAATTCCCTTCAAAACCGGCAAGATATGATGAATAAGAAAGGGAGCTGTTGCTGGGTAGGTATCGAAGAATTCCCAGATTGTGCATGGACTCGTCAGATCGTATCCTCGGGATCCCATTCGTGGAGTCAGGAATATATGTTTTAACCACCTCATCCCAATGTGAGAACTGGCTCTTTTGAGTCCATCAACAGAGATTGCAGAGAAGAGTGGTTGAGCCATTTTCCAAAAGATGTCTTTGCCCAGTCTTTCGCAATATTGATGCAGAAAAACTTTTGGGGAGGTGTTTTCCAAGAAATCAAAATAGGCACACCATACTAAAGCCCCCCTCTCTTGTTTTCCCTGTGTGAAAGCACTTAAAATAAATTCCAGTGCAGGCTCCCAGTCAGAGGGTTTCTGCCAGGGAGCTTCAAGTGATGATGGCAGTGATACACCAGGAAGTGGGAACATTATAAGAGGGTGAAAACGATGGAAAAAACTTGGATCCAGGTGAAGAAGAGCGCGGATGGCTTGTCCATGTGCATATGAAGAAGGATTAAAGTTCGACTCTGAAACAGTTCGCGATAAAGCATGTTTCAGATTAAAGGTTAGACCCTCTTTAATTCTGTCCACGTAATCATGGGACAGAATGCCAAGGGTCCCCATGGCAATCTTCTGAACGGAGTTGTTGGAAGATTTCATCAACCATGACAATATGCTGTAGTCATTGTCTTGTATGTGATTTGTAGCAGCACTTTTCTCGGCATCAACAAGTGATGCCTCTTGATAAAGGGACCGACCAAATATGCGACAGAGACCTTGAACAGCATCAAAGGTGTATAGTGTTAAGGGTGTTTTGTATGGGCAATTTATGTTCCATAGTGGGAGGAGATTGACAGCAATGTATAGCACAAAAGTCAAGGCTATCACAGAACCAACAATTCCCACAATGGTCAGATTGAGGTCATGAAGGAATATAATGAGTCCTACAAAGAAGACACCCAATGACAGGTGCACGAATGTTGGAAGAAGGCCTATGATTCCAGCCACATGCCACTTCTCTAGACCCATAAATCGGAAATGGCGGATGTGAGCTTGATCACGAGGGGAGTCTGTCGAGGACATTATGGTGTACTGATGAATCCACTGCTTACATACAATTGCGGCAAGTGCGGTGGAAAGGCTAAGAGCAAGACTGAAGAACAGAAGTGCATTGATGACCACATCCACAGGACGAGGAGTGAATTTAGAGGAAGGAGTGAGCTGGGAACTGGGGATGGTGTTGACTGGAATTCCATTAAGCCCAGCGCGTTGGACCATAATGAGCTCCACCAAAAGATTTGCAGTCACCTCCCCCCAGTTTTTCTGAAGACTTGTAGATATCTGGGCAACAATAGTCGTAATAACTGCGGAAAACAGGGCAGCCTAAAAGTTGTGTTAGCAAAATATGGGAAAAGAGAATAAGATTCAAGCACACACAAAAACTAGGAGTGAATCCAGACCATCCCTCCAGTCTTCAACTCTACCTGAATCAATCTTCATGACTTCGTGATTATACACCTTCCAAACTCGTGCATTGGGACCCCTTTCTTTGTATGGCTCATCTTCGGCATACATCTGAGTATAATCGTACGTTTCTGCCAGTCCTAGACAACCTTTTAGTACGAGGAAGTTGAGAGGGATTCCAAACTACCTGCGAATGGGGCAGGGTGTTGACCCAGAAGTGGTTCTCTCCTGGGCTGCTGTTGACTGGCTCCTTGGGTAGAATTTTTTGCCCTGTCATTTTGACCTTGGTTGACGTTGGTGGTATTGTTCCTAATACTAAAAGATGTCTCTTTATCATTGGATATAGAAGGGCCAACTGATGCAAACCTCGAGGTGTCTCGATACTCATCTTCACTACCATTCAGCTTGACGACATTATTTTCCCAGTCAGAGTTATCGCCTTGATTCTGATCGATAATTTCACCCCTATCTGAAGTCCCGTTTGTTTCCTTGAGTATACAAGGGCTTTCAGATTTAGAACTGGTAGTGTCACGGCGGTCATTGTTTGCATTCGAGTCAGGAGAAACGAGATGCGCTGAGACTGAAGATACTGTAGCGAGGATGTCTGTCATGGGAGAGTACAAGGAGGTATGAATAAGTTAGGTACACTCTGTATTCAATGTGGAGCTAATGATACTGCTATGAATACTAGTACTTTCCAGGAAGAACTTGTCCTTTACTCATGCTGTATAGGTGATCGGGGTTAGACCCATTTGCTATATCAAGTTAATCTTATCCTACTATAATCATTAATCGATTCTGCGTTGTACTTGATTCGATAACTCTTTACTGACTTTTTTCTCGCAGTAGTTCCGATGGATATAGCGAGGTTCAAGACAACGGTGTTTCGCGGACCGCGGCCAATGCACCAGTTCTCAAAGTGGTGACGCTGCAAGTTCTTTTCGTTTCCTTTTTTTCTCAACGGCAGTTCGAGTTCTGATATCTCTTCTATCTGTGCCTCAGAATCCTGTCTCTGGGCAAATCATAGCCAAGCTTCCTGATAGTTTCCGATGCACTGGCGATACTGCCGGAAAGCTACGTCTAATTGTGTGAATAGAGATTTCTCACGCCGTTAATTCTTCGCTCAACCAGCCTTGCAGAACCACTGCAGGATTTGGCGATTGTGTTGTTGTTCAACAAGCAGCTATAAATAACACTAGCATCACTGGGAATCACTGCGGCTGAACACCGGAGCGAATGCTGTGGCCAACACTGGAGCGATAATGGGCAGACTCCCACGAGGCAAATGCCGGGGAACGTGTGCTTTACTCCGAGCACCAATCCTAGGGACACGTTGATAAAAGTAGTGAGTAGACCTAGAAGCTTAAAATAAAATGACTCTAAAAATTTTAATCATAAAATAGAACGCGAAACGTTTAGATACCACACCGTTAAGTAACCCACTGGGTGCGGATCCTAACGGCAGCTGCCATGGGGTTACAATTCCGGTGGATCTGAATCGTAAGCAGTCACTTAAACAGCCGCTCTGGCGGCTGCTCGGTCGTTTTCATGGCACAACTGTTCAGCGACATTTGCACTAAGCTGCAGTTGCTCTGGCAGCTGTCGTTGTGTTGTCCGAGAAGTTGACGAAGCAAGCTCCCTGGTTGAGGCTAAAGGCTGCCATATCTGCCTGCCAAACTATCGTACCAAATGTACAAATTTTTACAAACTGAAGTGAATTCTAATAATGCGTCCGTGATGTCAGTTGTAACTTGGATCATAGACTCAATTCTCTGCTCCAAGTCAAACAACCGCAGAATCCATGATTCCTGTGAGCCGAAGATGCATTGGTGGAAGAGGCGCTGATGTAGGATTGACGGCTCTCTTGCCGTTCTCGAGAGGTTTAGCATTGACAGCAGCAATCGGAGAAATCGTGCTCGGAGGAAGCAGACTGAATATTGCTGGAGGATTGGGCTTTAGAGGACTAAGTTGTTACCAAAGTGTCAGCACCAGTGGTCAGGAGTAGAATAAGTGCTTATCAGCCTTCACTAGATGTCATCCGTCCCATTGGGATTTGCAGTCGGATGACTGTGCAGCATACATGCTTTGATTCCTCTATGTTCTTCTTTCGTATTTTATTATACGATTCAATATCTATCTAGATCCTTCTGATGACACGACGAAAGAAACCTTATCGCTTTAACGTGACATCGATAAAAATCACTCATCATACTCTGGCCTTCAAGTTGTACCAACTCCTTGCCGAGATTACTCTTTAAGTTTTTGCTCAGCATCTAAAGTTTCTATATCATCCTGAGTACATCCTCCTCAGTCCAAGGTCCACCCGGATGACCTCTCTTTGGGGGTTCATCAAACTGCATCATCATGAGAAACTCGTAAACAAAATCAGCAGCGGCGATGGACGTTATGTCGGCTGGAGTTAGGAAAAGAAATCAGAAAAGAAGCCGATGTAAAGTGTTAAGGGAGCTTGCAAACGCAAACGCAAATACGTCTCTCGACCTAGAAAAGGAAATTATAGGAAGGAGGAGAGGGGTGGGAGGAGCAGGAGAGGGAAAAAGGCGAGGCTCAAGTGATGAGATCTTTTGAAACTTACCGGTATCATAGGCTGGAGCGACTTCTACAATGTCCGCGCCGCTATTTGTTGGGTTAATGAATATTGGAAATATTTTTAGAAATGAAGAAAATGACAATGAGGATAGAACATACACGAAATTGAGACCAGTCAGTCCTCTCAGAATACGTTTCATCTCTCTCGTTGTCCAGCCTCCGACTTCGGGTGTTCCAGCTGTTAAGTGTTTAGGATGAATAGATAGGTAAAACCTTTAATGAGACATAGCTATTGATGGGCAATAGGGATAGAAATAGTATACATACTAGCAGATGCGAGACTCGGGTCTTCAAATAAGTAGCAACATAGCATATTATCAGTTAAATCAAGGGTTCTTTGAGCACCAGTGCAAGTTAAAGCCGACATACCGACACTATCGATATCCAAACTAAAAGTTCCATCAAAAATATTTGATCAGTACCGACAGTTGTACTTGAAGGCAAACACTCGAAAAAGGGAGAACCAACCTCAAGTAAACAGGTCCATCACCGACTCGGCTCCGAATGGCTCTAATCACATTATTGATACCGTAGTCGTCGATGTCTTCTCAACTGATGACTTGGAATCCAACGACTTCGTCATGTTGTACAGAGTCTATACCCTAAATAATGATGGTGACGGCCGGTTAGAAATGAGCAAAATAAAGATGCAGATACAACAATATACAACAATGAATACGTGCAAGGGAACGGATTATCCGGATGTAAAATGTCCAGACACTCACAGACATCTTATTCCGAATCCCACCATGAATACTCGTGTTCGTGATAAGCTGTTCTTCCCAAGCGATAGTGAAATACGATCCGTGGGTGATACGTTCTTGGTCTACTCGGCCTTCGGTTGCGCCAGTGTCCATGTGTGCATCAAAGTGAATGACGGAGATAGGGCCATAGATCTTGGAGAGCGAGCGAAGGATTGGAAGGACCTAGCGAGTGAATGTTTCGAATGCATTATCATGTGTTAACGGTGATTGAGAAAGAAATCGATCCAAGCTCCAACGTACAATGGTATGATCTCCACCGAGAGTGACAATTCTGGGATGTTCCTTGCCGTCCTTGGCCATGAACGCAGTTCGATTGCTATACGCTGCAGTCTTTCCTCCAAGAACCGGTCTGTTAAGTAGCGTATCGTATGCTGCTTCCATCTGGTCCAGTGCTTTTGCATTGTCCATTGGAGTGATAGGCGCCTATGATTGACATTAAGACTGAATAGTCACGAAACTAGTCAAGTCGACGAGTACTCACATCTCCGCAATCTAAAATCCCAGCTCCAAACTCCCCAGGACTAGCTTGCCATCCCAAATCCCACCACCACTCTGCTGGAGTAGCACCACCGTGAAGTCTCTTGCTTCCGACTCTTATCGCATAAGGACCAAACCTTGCGCCTGGACGATAACTCGTGGTTGTATCGAATGGAAAACCGAGAATAGCAATGTCAAACGTTTTGGAAGCGTCCTCAAGACATTTAAGGTAAGGGAGATGGGCGAAGCTGAGTATCCCGGTATAACTGAGGTCGTGTTGGGAGCCATATTTGGATAACCAGGGTTCGTTGGGTAAGACGTCTGGGCTGTGAGTTGTATGGGCGGAAGACGTAGGAAGTAGTGTGAAAAACAGAAAGAATAGACTAGAGAGAAACATGGCGGTCGACAACACAGTCGGAGAACTGTGATCCAAAATATTGAGTTATCGTTCACTTGAAAGATAAGGACGACCGCGGAACATCCGACAAGGAACCCGGTCTTGATCAATGATTTCCGGTCTTTTCTCCTGCCCGCGGTCAACATAACCTTGATTCAGGCAAAACATGCAGATGGGTTAGTTAGAGTGGCCCCCATTTTACATCAGTCTGTAAGGACCTTTGGAAGAAAAGGTGAAAGGAGACAATGACGGATTCATCATGCTTGGCCAAAATCCTGCCCTCATGTGTACACGTAATATAAGAGCCGCTACCGATGTGGTCCTGTTTGGACCGGAATGCATTAACTTTTCCGGCCCGGTAACAGTTAATGGAAACAACCCTACACAACCGGCCTCGTTAATTGTCACGCGCCCTGGCCCACTTTCCTCATCCTCGAGAGTCGACGTCTTCATAGCCACCAACTTTAATCGCTAGGCGTAAGTACCCCTGCGGTTACACAAGTCGCCGCTCACTCGAAAGAGCCCAAAGGAACGCCAGCCACGGACACGGACAAGAGCCAGGACGATAAGACGTCGGAAGTCAACCGAATATCGTGTCAATTCAATGCTGTCTTTCTATTATACTTTGTGGCTTTCTGAGGCTCAAGATTAGTCAAGATCCAAACCGTCCGATAAAAATGGATAGTTTTCGAGTAAAGCGGCTAGCCGCAAAGCGAGAGCAGTAAAAAAATCAACATCAAGGGCAAATCACGTCCACAAAGTCACGAACGCTGTCAACATACATTTGGCATACAACGACAAAAAGTTCGATGATGCACGCAATCTATGTGCCAAACGAGAGTCAAAAGCTAACAGTGCTCAGTCAAGTTAACGGTCCCACTTCTGGTCCAAAATGCACGGCGAGTGTGTAGTCTTCTGTCTATGTTTTGATCAGAAGCTATCATCTTCCCCTCGGCTTGACTCGGCTCGCCAAATTAGGCTGATGGCCGTCTGCCGTCATTAGGTGTTTTGGCTAGTTCCGTTTTCCCTGAGAACTTGGGAGAAGTCGGGGAGGCTTGCGGAAGTTAGGATTCATAAGAATCATAACCAACTTCTCAGTTTCGCTCATAAGTGACTTCCCGGTCTCACTCACAACCAACTTCCTGGACTACTCGCAAGATACCTCCCAGACACGGGGATTATTTTATCTTATCTTATCATGTCTATCTTAAATTATTTTGTCCACGGCCGCTTGTCTCTTTAGAAGTAACTGGTAGATTTTGGTTGCATGTGTCTCTGAGACTGGGAAGTTGGTTATGAATGAGGCTGGGAAATCATTATTGAGTGAAACCGAGAAGTTGCTATGAATGAGACCGGGAAATGATTGGAGCTGATTTTTTGGAACACGTGTCACCGTCTATCACACGATGAGAATTTAAAGTTTGGAAAGTAAGGATCTTTCCGAGTCGTCCAAACCTTAATTTTTGACAGCATAAATCACCTAGTCACATGCATTTGGATAATCTTCTTGCATTTGGATAATCTTCTCGCTTCTGCATATCATCAGGTCTCAGCGCACATTGACATCGAATCTGAATTACGTGGCTAACAATGAGCAACCCAGACTCCGCAATTGGTGATACAAACAACCCATATGTTAGGTATTACCCATTTTTACATTATAGATAATGTGTATAACTTATTTTATTTTGGAAACAGTATGTTCGAAAATGGCCAGGGCAACACCATTGGGGCTTTAACCGTAAATAATGTCAAAGGAGATCAACACGTCAACTATGGCCCATCTTCAGGTAAAAGAAAAGTCTTGAGCATAGCACCTCATAACTAATGTCCACTTTCCTGTAGAATTCAATATCAAGAAGATCCGAGAATGGCTTGCTGCTCCAGACTCATCTTCCAACTACATTAATACATGTGATAAAAGAACAGAGAATACCGGAATGTGGCTAGTCAATGATGCCAGATTTCATCAGTGGAAAAGTAATGGAGGTATTCTGTGGTTACAGGGTCAAGGTTTGTTAGCTTGAGTATATATTGAATACTTAACACTGAAAAAGTTTCTAGCTGGATCAGGAAAGACATTTTTATGGTTGGTACTCTTTGAATAATCAGATGATGGTATTCACTAATTTATTTAGCTCAAATGTCATAACCTGCTTGAAGAAAGAATATCAAGAAGTATTCTATCATTACTTTGACACACTGGATGCTAGCAAAGCCAAAACCACTTATAAAGGACTGGTTGCCAATCTTTTGATTGAAATGGGCACACACAACAGCTTTAATCAGGCTACTCTCAGGAATCTGTTTAATCAGCATGGGATGGGTAACAAAAATGTATCTGTCAGTGATATGCAAGATGCAGTTCTAGCACTAGTTAGTACCTTCTCAGGAGAAACATACATCATTTTGGATGCAATGGATGAATGCTTGGAGGGGGAGAAAGTAGCTGAATTTATTCAGACAATGTTGCGGTTGGGACAGATGCATATCATGATTTCATGTCGACATCCCATGCCACAGTACTTTACTGATCCTCAGTTTAGTGTAGATGCTAAGTTCTCATTGGATAAGGAGGAAAGGGTTGAGGATATTGAGAAGCATATAGAAAGTTTCTTAGTTCAGAATGCAAGGCTATTTAAGAATATAGAGGATGAGATCAAAAGAAGCTTAATGATGGGAGCCCATGGACAGTAAGTAAAAATTCTGTAGATAATGACAAGTATTTCACTGACTTAACTATAATCAAGAATTCGGTGGGTGGATTGCCAACTTGAAGTGTTGAAAAATATTGGTACCAGGAAGGCCATTCGAGCAGCTCTCCAAAAACTCCCAAAAACCTTGGTGGACACTTACCAGCAAGCATTAGAAACAATTGATGAGAATCATAGGGATGAGGCCAAAAGTATTCTGCAATGGGTATTATTCTCATTTGAATCAGTGACCATTGAGATGGCCTCAGAAATTTTGGCAATTGATGTTAAAGGGCAGAAGTTCTCTGAGGAAGATTGTACACCTGGGCTGGAGTGTAGTATTCACAAAGTGATTCCATCAATGCTGGTGAAGGTCATTGATATGGATTATGCCTGGAAAAGCTCAGAGAAACATTTGCAATTGGCACACCCATCTGTAAAAGAGTTTCTTATAGATCAAACCAGCACTAATTCTCAATTCTATGTCAATGACCAACTGGCACATGAGTTTTTGGCTCAATCCTGTATAATATATTGGATACACCATAAAAATGAAACTGGAAAGAGAGAAAGAACAAGATACCAGCTGGGGGAATATGCAGTAAGGTACTGGACTGAACATGCAGCTTCTGTAGAAAAACCTACAGATTTGAGTATTTTTGTCAAGTTTCTTGACAGCAAAAGTGGGCCATATATCCACTGGATACATCACTATAATGTAGAGTATGGTTTTATGCAGTATGAACCAGATAGAAGGATTGCAGATCCATTGTATGTTGTGTGTTTGAGGAGCCTCATTAAAGTTGCTGGGGAGTTGTTGGATCAAGGAGCAGATGTGAATGCTCAAGGTGGAGAATATGGGAATGCTCTCCAAGCAGCTGTAAAATTAGGAAACGAAGCCTTTGTAAAGCTTCTTCTGGAGAAAGGAGCAGATGTGAATGCTCAAGGTGGGGAATATGGAAGTGCTCTACAAGCAGCTTTACAATGGAGCAATGAAGCCATTGTGAAGCTTCTTCTGGAGAAAGGAGCAGATGTGAATGCTCAAGGTGGGGAAAATGGAAGTGCTCTCCTAGTAGCTTTACAAAGGAGAGACTTTGAAGCCATTGTAAAGCTCCTTGTGGAGAAAGGAGCAGATGTGAATGCTCAAGGTGGGCGATATGGAAACACTCTCCAAGCAGCTGTACAATATGGGAATGAAGCCATTGTGAAGCTCCTTCTGGAGAAAGGAGCAGATGTGAATGCTCAAGGTGGGCATTATGTAAATGCTCTCCAAGCAGCTGTACAATGTGGGAATGAGGCCATTGTGAAGCTTCTTCTGGAGAAAGGAGCAGATGTGAATGCTCAAGGTGGGAAATATGGAAATGCTCTCCAGGCAGCAGAATATGAAGGAAATGAAGCTATTGTAAAGCTTCTTCTAGAGAAAGGAGCAGATGTGAATGCTCAAGCTGGGGAATATGGAAATGCTCTCCAAGCAGCTTCATGTGGGGACAATGAAACCATTGTAAGGCTCCTTCTGGAGAAAGGAGCAGATGTGAATGCTCAAGGTGGGAAATATGGAAATGCTCTCCAAGCAGCTTCATGTTGGGGAAGTGAAGCCATTGTGAAGCTTCTTCTGGAGAAAGGAGCTGATTTGAATAATCAGAGTGGGAAATATGGAAGTGCTCTCCAAGCAGCTGTACAATGGGGAAATGAAGGTATTGTGAAGCTTCTTCTGGATAAAGGAGCAGATGTGAATATTCAAGCTGGGGAATATGGAACTGCTCTCCAAGCAGCTTCATGTTGGGGAAGTGAAACCACTGTGAAGCTTCTTCTGGAGAAAGGAGCAGACATAAATGCTCAAGGTGGAAAATATGGAAATGCTCTCCAAGCAGCTTCATATAAGAGAAATGGAGTCATTGTGAAGCTTCTTCTGGAGAAAGGAGCAGATGTGAATGCTCAGGGTGGGGAATATGGAAATGCTCTCAATGCAGCTAGAGGAGTTCACTTCTTGGATAGACATCAACTCACTGAGCAGCTCCTTCTGGCCTATGGTGCTCATGAAGCCAACTGAACCTTTATCACCTTAGGAATAACCTCTTTGTTCAAACTTCATTCCATGCATTGCTCAGATAATATCCCATGTTTTAAACACATTGTGCTTCCAACTCCATGTCTACCTAGAAAAAAAACTCCATTTTTAGTGTTGATCTTCTCTTTCTCTCCTTGCTACATAAAATGAATGAAATCTATCAAAAAGAATTTTCTTCGGTTTTGTACTGTTTTAATTTCCTCATATACGCAATTGGATGTGGGTTTTGTTGATTGTTCCAATGTACTACTACCCACCAACAGAAGGAATAAATCAGAATTGCTACTTGACCTTGAAATAAGCATTTGGTATTAAGGCTCACTGAACCCGGACCAGAGGTCTCTGAAAAACCTCTTTTTTAGATCTGCTATACTGATATATCTAAATCAAGTGTGTTATGGGAATGGTGGCATTCAAGGTTATTAGGGTATAAAGTAAGTGTGGCAAAATAGTAAGAGTGCAGGGACAGTGTGGCAAGATCATAAGATTGTAAGAGGACAGGGCCATTAGGGCAAAATTGTAAGAGGATAGGAGCAGTGTGGAGAGACAGTATGAAGTGAAGTGGGCCCCTGCAAGTGTGACAAGTACGAGGCCCATTAATTTATCGGAAAAACTGAGGGCACTTATAATTATTAGATTCAAGCGCCCTCAAGTTTTTCCAATACTAAATGGGCTAAGTACTTCCGTGGTTAAGTATGCTAAGGACGAGTCCCTAAAGGGCCTCTTAATCACACGTAAGCTAACACCGGACGGAATCACCATGGAAGTTGCGTTGCAACTTCCGCAATGGAACCCATAGGGAACCTGACATGGACCTAACAAGTCCATCACATGTTCTCGCCTCATGTTGATGGTAATAGCATTTCCATTTTCGTAGTACAACAAATCTCTGGTATAGTACATTATAGGTGTTCTCAAAGTTAATATCAATGTAATCCTCTCATATTGCAAACCAGATACATAGTGGGCTTGTGTCCCAAAAAAAAAAAAATACATATGCCGAGTCCACACAAGCGGAACAATGTTGGTTGTCAAAGGATCTTGGAGAGCTGCTTAGTAAGTTTTCACGTGTGTGAACCGGGGAAAGGTCCGAGATCAGCCTGTCTATTGTTAAGGATGTATGGTAATTCTATACAATCTATAATTAGACTAGACAGGACATGACAGGTTCCCTGTCGGGTTCCATTGCGGAAGTTGCATTGCAACTTCCACGGTGATTCCGTCCGGTGTAAGGAACTCCGACTCAACGTCTTCATGGTCACCAACTTTAATCTTCTCGCTACGCGTAAGTAACCTCAGGGGCCCTGCTCACTTGAAAGAACCAAAAGGAACCATAAAAACACCGACCACTGTAACAGACAAGAGCCAGGAATATAAGACGTCGGAAGTCAACCGAAAATCTGTCGTGTAATATCATGTCATTGATTCAATGCTGTTCCTCTATTATATATTTCGCTTTGTAAGTAGCTCGATGAGGCTCAAGCGTCGAGGTCTAATGAAAGTGAGGGCTAGCCGCAAAACGAGAGCAATAAAAAATTACAACAAAACGGTCGTGCTAAACAAGAGTCGAAAGCTGACAATGCTAAGTAGTCAAGCTAGTCAAGCCTCATTTTTCCCGCTTTGACCCAAAGATTCACGAGTGCGTACGTATATACATATCGTTTCTTTGCATGGGGGAGACTATCCAGTGAAAATCACATAACACTGTTCTCTAGTTGAGTTTCTGCCTTGCAGGCGTACGTATCAATTTAAAAATTCCCACAGGTAGCTTATCATCTGAGGGAAGGGCAACCTACAGCAGTTTGGGTCCGGCTTTCCATGTAGACTTTGACGCTCTCTGTGTTTGGATCAGAAGCTATCACCTTCTCCCTCGGCTCCCTCGGCTCGCCATGCCTTCTCAGTTGCGTATACCCGCGGGATTTCGTAAAGCAAAATATCCAAGTCCCACGCGTATACTACTTCGTTGATTTGCATATATGTCTCTTCATTACACTCATGTCCCACATATTCACCTTCCAAGACCTTGCACATTATAAAGTCTCCCTCGAGTTCGCTTCGGATCTGTTCGACCAAGCATCGACGTCGTCTTCACCGACCATTACCTGGCAACCTCGACTTCAGAACATCAGCGTACCTGCCTCTTCCCAATGTCTCTCTGTTCGGGTTAACGAGTCGTTTGTGAACGGTCGACTTTGTATTAGTCTCTCTCTTGTGTACGATCCTGAGTCGGAGGCAGAACTTTTCGGTAGACATTCGCCCCAGGTGTGTAGCGCGCTCATTTGTTAAGAGTGTGTTTGTTGAACCCGTCCTCTAGGAATCTTTGGATACTCTCCTCTCCAAAGGCGACCTACCAACTACTGAATCTCTCATTAACAAAGTGCCCGAAGACGAACCATCAGAGACGGATAGCATCCTAGCGTCGCCCGGTGCGTTGGCTCAATAACCTTCTTTTCGGCGGGACGCTTATTAACAAAGCTTTGAATGGATGAAACAGGCGATTCGGCCAACTCGTTCATCCACTTCAAACTCCCATCATCCGATTCTGACCTCGTTTCTGGATTCCCTTCATCAAATTACCAAGCTGAAACCTGGCAATCAGAACCTGGACATCAACGTATAGGACCTTTGAATGCTATGAATGACTGCTTCCACGAAATCAACCGTATGTCCTCAGACGAAAAATATCCAAACCTCAAATTGACTATTCCCTGATCATTCCTAGCAGACCTAGAGTACCTCAACACCGCTTCCGAATTCCTCTTCCCTCCTACACTAGGCATTCTTCCCAACGATGTCACGGTCGACTCTATCTTCACCTCGGACGCGAAACTGTCATCCTCAACCGAAATGATGACCCCAAGTAGCAGCTCGAATCTTTCATCACTATCACTAGATCCCTCCTTGTCATTGTCAATCGAAGAATGCCGTTCAGATAGGACGCCGTGGTCTGACAGTTCTTTTTCTTCATCACCCGAGTTTACAACAACAACAAGAAGCTCGACGACGACATCAACGCCCACAAATTTATCGGAAGATTTGGATCACGACTACTATTATGCGTCTTCTTCGTCAAATGGTGATGATTGTGACACTCGTAGGAATCTCGAAGGGTGTACGAGGACAGCTCGCTCTTCTACTACCCGTGATGTGGCGAATTCGACATTATCTGGGACTCCTAGTGTTACTGGCCCTACACCGACTATGGGTATGGCGCGCCTCAAAAAGAAAAAACGATTTCCGTGCTCGCTTTGTGAGGAAACGTTCTCTAGGAGACACGATATGATGCGGCATGAGGTACGTCAGTTTAATCCACCTTTCGTTCCACAGGCTCGGACTGTCTTGGTTTTTCTTACCTGAAAGACTTGACGTTCTCCTCTTTCTTTTTCTCGGTTATCGGTACGGATCCGTGTGCTGACGAAAACATGATTATTTTCATTATCCGCTTTTGGTTTGTTGTCCTCTGCTTGGGTTTGTTTTCGTTCTGCTTCCTAGTCCGCTCAACATGGGAAAATACAGGAATGGACTTGCGAGAAGTGTAGAAGATTCTTTTCTAGTGAAGCTATGTTGATGGTGCATAGATGTCCTGCTCTGCGATGATATTGTGGAATCACGGCCTTCCCAATGTAGATACTTGGCTCTAGTCTACTGTCTACCTGTAGTTGCAGTGCAGTGCAAAGTCGTAGAAGACAAAGGTGGTACCCGCTTTGTGCATATACTGCGTATGGAAGATTGTTACGAAGCTAAATTTATAATAGAGCTCAAATCACTCCGGTGGCCGTAGAGTTTCTGTATACAAACCTATGTACTGAGGGGTATGGCCGCAAGCGGCGAGGGCCGAACCTTTTGCAAGTATCTAGGCTCGGTGTAGACCTGCACTCCAATCTTGCAGATTGCTTGATGCATAAGCTAATGAAGGAAATTATATAATGAAAGGTCCAGTCCCTGATTTTAGCCTGGAAAAAGGTCTCACATTTTGTGTGTAGACTCTACATCAACCACAATAGAAGAAGGTCTACAAAGATGGGATATACCATTATGACTTTGATATTGAGCAACATTTGAAGCCACTGTCAAAATAAAAAAGGTTATGAAGTTCGAGCCATGTTGATGCTTCAATAATCTTAGAACGGCGTACCAAGAGTGGAGTTTTGGCAAGTGTATCAATTGTAACTGTAACTTTATAATCTGGAAATCCAACCAGAATAACAGGGATCTCATTATGGAGTTTGTATAATGGCGGAGCCGCGGGGGCAGACATGTCAACAAAGAACCTGGATATTGAGGTAAAATACAAACATTCACATATCCACAAGAAACGTACTGTCCAGTGGGTCCCAGTTTAAGTTTCAACATGCATTGCAATTCAAGAAATAATGACTTTTAAAGCATCTGAACTTTCACTGGTCCAGATACCATTTGCATAGCTGAGTACTGGTATTCTAACAAATGTATATATCTACTTTCACTCCACTTGTGGGGGTTAAAGTATAATTTCTTAATTTAAGAAATCTTGCTGAAGCTAGAAAGTCTGTCTGTAATATAAGAGGATAGTTATGCAAATTAGCTTGCTCAGTGTGCCCAATTTGTACAAGACAAACAGACAAGCAATCATGCACCGAGAACTCAGAATGTATTTCAGAAGTGGTCTTCTGGGTTTTATTCAAGTGTCGGGCACTGATGTGTTGAACAGTCACAAGCTTTCTCAAATCATGAACAGAGAAGGATGTGCCCTCAACCAAAATTCTAACAACTCGCTGCTTCTCATCAATGAAAAGAGAAACAACAAAGTTAGAAACAGAATAGCTAAGATGGGGTACTAAATTAAGATGGGGTACTAAATTTAGAGTTGGATTGGACATGGGGAAATTGGTTTGTGAGAGTGTACGGGAGGGACAGGGACAATTATCATTAACAACACTATGATTATGGTTATGGTTATGGGCGATGACATTCTCTCCAGCTGAATATGATTCTTGTAATAACTGAAGCCTTTGAGACATTGGTAAGATTGCCAGCTAATCAGCATTGCCAAGTTCTCAAACTCATTTGCAGTTGCAGTCTGAGATGTAGGAAAATAAGAAGTAGGGCTTGAATTCTATACATTATTACCTGTATTATCTAAGTTAGTCCGCTGCTTCCTATTAGCTTGGGGTATGTATGAAGACCCTGGCTTGCATTTGTGAGGGAAACCATGGGGCAAATCAAGTATAATTCCTGAAATTTAAGCAATCTTGCCAAAGAGGCTAGATAGATAAGTAATTCTACACAGAGCATAATTGTAGAAGTAGTCTTCTGGGTTTTATTTGAGTGTCAGTACTGATACTATGGTGAACAGTTGTAAGCTGAATATGATCATGAACAGAGAAGAATTCGCACTTAAACAAAACTCTATCAACTCGCATCTTTCTCATTGATAGACAGGCAAACAAAGTCAGAAGCAGAATAGCTAAGATGGAATACTTAAGGCTAATTTCTTAATCGGATTGGACATGTGGAGATTACTAGTGTACAGGAGGAACAAAGAGAATTAGAATTATCACTACTGACACTAATATTTACATTGCGATTGTGGTTATGGCTACCGTTATGGGCAGATCCAGGAGGTACATATGTGCCAACAGAGATCCTGAGAAATAGTGTGTATTGTATTAAAGGTACATTGCTGTAAGTAGAAAGTCAGTTGGAATCGATCGGGGGAAGAGTGAACAAATAAGTAGTACGTACTATAGAAATTGGCTGAGTACTTTGTGAGTACTGGATATCTCTCGGCACTATCATATGCAGGCCGGGTTCGTATGAATCTAAACTACCACAGGTACAGTATGAATAAAACCTACCAATGAGTTCAAGGAAACCCTGCTACCGGAGGGGGAACAAAAATTTGTTGGCTAAGGGCGGGAATTCCAAGTTAATTACCTACATGGCCAGCCCTTTAATTAAGCTTTAAGCATCATCTGAATAACTTCTGTCTCGAATGTCCTGGGAGCATTGTGATGATACTTAACATAGCGTTTCGAGGTAACAGAGTCCAAAGAGCAACGTGTGAATTTACCGGAACCGATCGCCCGTCGGGTTGGATCCCCGACTCCGAGGTAAGGAGGAGGAGGGACTGGGGCTCACGAAGGTTGTGATCCGTTCACTCCCGTTTGAAAAAAGGAAATGGATCACCCACGCTATAGCTACCATCCCAAATTTGGTGACTATGAATACCGGGACCTCGGAACGACTACAAATTTGGTCAGACCCTGGGAAAGACAAATTATTTAATGCAGAGAGATGTAAAAGCATGCGCGCAAGATGTATAAGAATCCGTAACAGTGTCCGTAGCATACACTGAAGCTAACCTAGATGGGAAATTTGCAAAGAATCTTACATTTCAGCGGCGTTTTTTTCCCTTTAACTTACAGGACCTTTGCATGTTCAGTTAGTCTGTAAAAAAGACCGCTACTGGATATAAGGTTTTAAAAATCCATTTTTCACATCCAGGTTTGGTATTTGTGTGAAAAATAAAATGATGCCCAAAAATTAAGTACTTATTTCTGAAAACACATTCTCTTGTTATCTAACTAATGGCATTATTGAATGTACTTACTTATGCTGACTATAAAGTATTGAAAGACAGAGTGGCCAGGAACACAGCCAAACCACCACTCTTTTAATGCTAATGACTGTGATCAGGCTCGGATTTAATATCATACTGGATAGGGAGCTATCGTTTTTCATTGTCTAGACTCTTTGAAATGCTCCTTTGTTTATTGCGATATTTGCCCAGAGACTTCAGTGAACACTTCTGAGGCCCCATTCAACAACAGAAGAACAGATCAAAAATATTACAGAAGCGGGAGAAGAGTTTTGAAAAGGCTCAGAAAATTATCCAGATAAGTCTTTCTCCCACTTTCATAATAAATGGTTTTTTTTTTATCTCCCAACGCAGAATGTGAAGTACATTGTACATTTCAGGGTACTTATTTAGTGCGTATACCTTAATTCATACTGAAGTATATTTTTTGGGACAGATGCAGTGATTAATTCAATGGCTTGAGGGTTGGTGAGATGAGCCAGCACACAGAGAAAGGAGAACCTGCACAAACACAAGAATACTTACTTTACCAACTCTGAGTCAGCCACAGGATCATATCATATCCATGACTGCAAAGAAAAAATGCATAGTTACTTGTCATGAGATTTCCAGCGGCCAGCCTGTAAGTCCAAAGCTTTTTCTCTAATATGTCTAACCAGTTACAAGGCCAACTGAGGGAAGGACTTGTCTTTACTCAACCCAAGCTTCATAGGTGATTGGGGTTAGACCATTTGGCATGTTGTTAATTTTATCATCGTTGGAACTAGACCTTTTAGGTAGCTCTTATCATCACCTTCGATTTGGTCTTGTACATGCTGCGCAATTGTCCTTCATGACAGGTCACTGAAAGTAACTATTACAATGACCAGTCACCAGTGTCTTTTTCTTCATGTCACTAGGTAATGCTTTAAAAACAAACCCTTTATTCAAGTGACAGCAGAAAAATGACAGCTAGGATCTTTGATTCTTTGATGCACATTCACAGCTGAGCTTGGCCATTCTGGCATATACAGTAGTAAGTATGATAATAGGCTAAGTATGATAATGTTTAGTAGCTGTTCATGATAAGAAAACTGACAGCCAGGATCCCGGGCCTTGATGCACATTCACTGCTGAGTTTGGCCATTCCGGCATATACAGTAGATTAAGTATGATAATGTTTAGTACCTGTTCATGATACGAGGGCGCCGACGTAGGATTAGTAGTTTCTAATACATTAATGGAAACAAGATCTACATATGTCACGTAATATTTGAACTTTGAGACAAGCATGCATCAAGTCGGAGTTGGGGATGGCGCGTCAGCGGCGCTACTGATATATTTAGTAGTGACTACCCATATATGGTACCCATGGGAATAGTTTAGTACCAACTTGACCACGACAAGGAGCCAAAAGGTTCGGCAATAAGTAGTTCACGATAGATTAATTGACGCATATAAAAAATGGATTTGTCTACTTGAGAGCAAAAGTGGTCCCGGAGTAGGCATTTTGCTTTTCCATCTTTCTATATACCTAACGCCTCGCTTCAATAGGTCTGGCCATGGGCCACGATTCATTTGTAGGAGCAAGATCACCAAGCCTGTTACGAATTACGAATACGTTCCATCAATTATCTACGACTTCATACGTCTGTCCCTTTTCGGCGGTACTGGTCAACACCTTTCTCTTTCTCAAGAACTTTATTACCAAAAATCCTATAAAGGCGAGGAACATTATTCCAATAACGGTTAAAGTGCCGGTAACAGCAGGTTTATTGTCGAAGAAACTAAGGGGAATACGGATGTTATCTCATTGAAAAAGGGTTGATCAATGCGGGAGAGTTGCTCACCTGGCTTCTGTAAGATTATTACTTCGTTGATCACCTCCGGTACTAGTAGTAGCTAATGTCAAATTGTCCGAGCCCTATTTATCACCAATCAAAGAAGAATATTAGCACTAAAAAAATCACTTACTTACCTGTAAGGTTTGTACTTTTGATTGACTTATAGGCTCGACAATGGTGGACGTAATTATAACAACTTCACTCGTCGCGATTTGACCTGGCTGAGGTGATTTGGTAGAAGGTACCAGAATCTTTCTAGTTGTACTTGAAAGGTCTGTAGGCGTAGTCCCCGGTGAATTGCTTGTGGTATCAGCAGCTGTGACGTTAGGTACGTTAATAGGTGCATTATCCGAAGCACTGTTTGTCGGGTCGGCCGATAAAACCTGAGGTGTTGAAGATGGATCTGAATCACCGTTGACTAGGCTGAAAGAAAATGAGCAAGAATCTCAGTATTATTGCTGCTATCAGTGGATAAGATACTAAGTGTCGCACCTTCCGAAAATTACTGCAACTGACGCGCCTTCCCCCATAAGATCTGAGATGCTACTGCTCGCCGGCGGACAACTCCTTTCAACGCCGCATTTCAGGGGTGTCGTGGTCAAAATTGTCGTCATGGTTTGACTACTTATCGGTCATGACACAGTAGTCACTGTACTGTTCCCCAGATCTAAAAACTTCAAATCAGCATTGTGGGTAGAGCTTGAGGGAGATGAAGAGCACACCCATTGTAGTGAAAGAGGTAAATGAGTGTGAGTTCATTCAAGGGTTGGAAGGAATAGACTTTATGGGTATGGGGCTTGTCTTGCCCAAAAGGTGAATTGTTTATGAAATTTGTGGATCACGGAGTTTGGATGGTGTGTATCCACGGGACGGCGATGGCACCACTTGCATCTATCTATCATTTCCTTCTTCAAGTTGCATGGGTATTGATGATGTAGCTGCTATTGTTGACATGCAAGAGAACAGACATACATTGTGGTGTTTCTTGATGTTCCTGTAGAACAACGTCACCGTGAGAGCCAGTTAGTTGATTTCCAGTTAGCTGACAGTCATGCTGGACAGAAAGTCAGAACAGAATCTCCTCTGGCTTGACCACAAGATAACAACATAGTACAGGCATATTAACTGCTAAAGCGGCATCCCCGACTCCAGTTGACAAGTATATACCTGTCGGACTTTCAACGTAAATATGTATAACAACAGTTGATCTCCAGGATGATGAACAGAAAGAAGTATTACAGCTATTCTCGGTCATAAGGTGTGGTCCAATTTTTCTTGCACATAAAAATCAGTATTTCTATATTCCAGATTCAATCTTCTGCAGGCTCTCACCCCCTCAATTTTTGAAATATGAATACTACTATACTTCTCATGCATAGATCGATGCAGGTGCCATTTTCTTGGTATTTGGAGCTATATTAAATTTTGATCTCTCCTAGGTCAAGCATACTAATCCTAATCTGATCTAATGACAAGTAATCATAGTTTCAATATTTGAGCTGGAAAAACAGTGAAATGAGTGAATCTCAGCCCTTGGAAGATTAGGTCAGAAAATTGCTGGGAAGATGTTGACATGTGTGAAAAATCATCATACACATATTCACAAACCAGACTATGTTCTCAGTTAAGTAGCTTTCTTTATGATTACCTATCATCATTATGATGAGTCCTCTCGATTTTGGACATCGATGTTGCAAAGTTTACGAAAGGGTAATGAATGGTTGAAGAGGTTGATTACGAGGCTGACTGAAAGGAGGAATCGTCTTTACACATGACTTTTTACCTCGGTCGGTCACCGATGTGGTCTTGTTTGTCAAGGCCTTTATTACCAATCGGTCATTGAAACTCTGGCTTCTTTCATCTGAGTTCTTCACTAGTGTCTTCCTCAGTCCAGTGACAATTGATGCATTGATGAGCCATTATAGGCCTCGTACTTGCCACGCTTGCAGTGGCCCACTTCTCTTCATCGTCTTTACACGCAATTTTTTTGCCTTGGTTATAGGAGTGAACAAGATAAGCTCTGCTTTATTACAGACCAAGTAGACCGTACTTATACTACATCTACAGTGTAATAATAGTTCAAGACAATGTAACTACATACATAGCAATGGTATAAAGTATCTAGGTAAGATACAATGTAGTCAAGTAAATATAAGGTCTCTGAAACACATAATCAATAGACAAAGTAGTAAGTGTTCTTATAAATAATACAAAGGTTCATACTAGGTGATCCGAGAATTCCAACACTCCTCCTCAAACCTTTGCAAGTCCCATAGATGAAGTGAAGAGTTTGTAATAAACTGGAATTCAACATTTTCCTTCCCAATGTAAATTCCTTCCAATTCAGAGGTGATTTGAGCAAGACTGGCAGTTAGCATTTTGGTGTGGTCTTTTCCTTCTGCTAGTCCTTAAGTTCAGATATGGCTTTAATTTTGGTAGTTGGTTTTCTACTTCTCCTGCCTGTGATAATTTCTGGTGCAACTGGTTCGGTAATTTCTTCTTGGGGTTCCAACTCGGGGACTTTATGCTCCAAATTGATGTTTACATCACTATCCTCCTCCTCACAGAGTTGGATCTCCTGTTTGGAATACACAATATTCCTTTCAACTGTTATGGCGTTTTGGAGTGGCAGGATGTGAGGCTGTTCAATATTGTCAATGGTTTCGATGTGAAGGGTTCCTCTCCCTTCAGATGTGAATGTTTCAGCATTGGCAACCTTGATTGTTTGGGTATGGATGGTTTGGTAATTCTGAATTTGATCTCGGAGTGGAGTCATGTAGGATGAGCATCCTGAGTCAAATAGGATGGGTGGTGCATCATGATATGTGGCCATAAGTGCTACTTCTGCTCTTTCCGAGCAGTCAATAGTTGGTATATCAATCAGATCAAAATCAAGACTCTCATCTGTTTCAATTGCCATCCATGATTCTTCTATAGCACTTGATGCTGTTTCCTCTTTGTCATCTTTTTTAGGCTCATTGGCTGTGTTAGCCTGTTGTCTCTTCTCGGATGAGCATTTAATGGCTATGTGGCCAATTCCCCCACAACTTGAATTGTAGCATTTGAAGTCATCACTTGATTGGGTTGGGTTCATCGGGAAATCGGTCTCGGGATAATTTTGACTATTTTAGCTGTAATATGTGGACATTACTTGTAGTATTGACCATAGCGATGAATACTGTATACTAGCCGGTCCCCCTGTAAAAATCAATGAACATTAGTACATAATAGTGAAGAATATCGACACCTCAGCTCTATAATAGCTGCAGTACTAAACTCTTAATATTTAGATGAATCACAAGATGAGATAAAAAACGAGTGTCATTGCTCAAATGACTACACTACTGAGGTTATGGTGATTAACTTGTTATTCTCGCTGCCTGCTCCTAAATACAATACAGAATCCCATTTCCATCAGACTACGTGTCGTCGGAGTAACAGAGCAATAGATTGACTAGTGACATAAGAATGAGTTTGAAAAAGTTAAAAATTGGTCGGAAGACTCACGAGGTTTTATGGTGACAATTCCCAGCTGGCAGGCCCTGAAGCTTCGAAGAACCATATAAATCTTCATCAAAACCAAGTCAGGATACAATACAGATAAAGGTAGAAGAACTCACAATATAAGCAAGACCAGTAGCGCAACCCATAGAGCTTGACCGACAATGACGAAGGGGATAGTTGAGAAGAAGCATGCCACGTTGCTACGGTGAAAGTCCGAAGGGCCGGTCCTGGAGTACCATAGAAAAAAGGTCAGAGTATGATAAAGGAACTTATCAGGAAAAATACCTTTAGGCCATGACACCCAAAGTTAGCCATGGTTTTAGGGTAAAATTTCGAGTGTGCCATGGCTAACTTTAAGTGCCATGGTAGTCCTGGGACTATCCCAGGGTAACCTGAGGCTGTCCTGGGCAGTCCTGAGACAGCCTCAGGCTACCCTGGGACAGTCCTAGGACTACCATGGCACTTAAAATTAGCCATGGCACACTCGAAATTTTACCCTAAAACCATGGCTAACTTTGGGTGCCATGGCCTAAAGGTATTTTTCCTGATGAACTCACAATACACCGAGGACAAATGGCTCAGTCCATGGAGGAGGAGGAGGAGGAGGTTGAAAGGGCAATGAACAATAGGGATAGTCGAGGACAAGGATGCCACGTCGTAGTCAACATAAGAGAAGTTCCGCGTGTGACCGAAGCTATTAATAAGCGGAGTTTCAATTTCTCGGTCCGGGTCGGCAGCATCCAAATTTTCTCTAAGTCCGTGCATACTAGTACGCACAAGTAACAAGACAGCTGAACAGTTCAACGTTCAACTTTTACAACTTTTTTTTGAGAAATAATACTTTCGGTAGAGTGATATTTGTATGTACATTACTGCGACATGATAACACAAGTCTTGAGATGGAATCGCTTGAAAGTAATTCTACTATTGGGTCACAGCTATTCATTACTCAATGGATTACCTCTGCTATTATATTGACGCTGTAAACCAACGTGGACAATATCAAAAAATTTTAAAATAATACCTCCGCTATCCGTGCTAATCGTTAAATTAGCGATTATTAACCCGAGACCATTTTCCTGATGTTTTGGAATCCTCCTCGACCTCTTCCCATGGAATTTCCTCTTTCTCTGTCTCTACCTCTGCCTCTGTAATTGTCATTTGAGTAGTGGGCTGTGTCCTGTGGCTTGTGGCGCATGGACTTTCCTTGTGCTTCAGCTCGAATGGCTGCAATCAGCATATCTGGTTTCAACTTGTCGGGATCCTCCTTGTAAAATGTAACAAGGGCTGTAACTGTGGCTGAAAAAGTTTCAGGTACTGATGCAATGATGGCACTTTTGAATTGTGATTCGGCAATTTTAACTCCTCAGCTCTCCAATTCATCACATATTGAGATGAGATTATCCAGGTTTTATCGACTTTAGCCGGATTATAACATATTGTGGCAAATAAGCGCTGTTGGAGGTGTGCTTCGGTAAGAGGGTTCCTGGCATCGTAGTCAACCTTTAGAGCTTCCCACAACTCTTTAGAGGTCTTCTTGGATTTGTATCTTCTGAATATAGAGTCTGGAAGTGTGCCTGTAATGCCATTTAACAGGTCTGCATCCTCAGTGCCTTGAGACTCTGTTGGTGTAGTGATTAAATATTTTTCATAGGCAATTGATCTGGTGGCTCGCTCTACTCGAGCTGACCATGTTCCCCAATTAGAACTGTCTGTTTTTAAGGTGGTTACCTTGTCAAATGCCTTTGCAGCTTTGGACATCTCGTTGTCACTGTCTGTATCAATATCAGATGGATCTGGGTCTGGTGTGGGTGATCTACTGGGTGGTGGTGGGGGGTTTGGGAAGTGAGGTGAAACTGGATCTTTTGTTGTTTTAGGTTCCTTCTCTGGTTCTATAATTTGTGGGTTATCTGTCTCTCCAGGAGGTGAATGGGTAAGATCTACAACAGATGATGTAGATGGTTGGGGCTGATGTGGCTGAGAGATGGATAAAGGGAAACTTAGCAGGGTTGTTTCCGGCTGTCTTGTTCTTTCAATATTCCCAGTAATAACTGTTTCTTGTGAGGTCTCAATAGTGATTCCCCAATCTCCCACTGGCTTTGTTCGAAGTGGCGGATTATAACAATTAGGGCAAGATTGTTCTGTACAATGTTCCCAAGTTTCTGGCCCTAGGTGTCGATCTCAAAATTCTTCTAAATCAAATGTGTGTTGTGCCTGTGCACAAATTAAATCTGGTCTTCTGGGATGTGCTGTTGATGCTGGTGGGGTGTTCAACTGTCTTGGAGTTGGGCTGCTTCTCCTGGACTGTGGTTTCGATCTGTGCTGTGTTCTGAGGATTCTTTCTGGATCCTCTACTCCTTGGACTGGTGTGCCACATCTCCTTGTGTTCATGCAATGTCGAGAGCTAGACAATGAATAAGTAGTAAAAGGTTAGAGCTCGGGGCCCATGTTGAACCTATAGGAGTGAACAAGATAAGCTCTGCTTTATTACAGACCAAGTAGACAGTACTTATACTACATCTACAGTGTAATAAGAGTTCAAGACAATGTAACTACATACATAGCAATGGTATAAAGTATCTAGGTAAGATACAATGTAGTCAAGTAGATATAAGATCTCTGAAACACATAATAAATAGACAAAGTAGTAAGTGTTCTTATAAATAATACAAAGGTTCATACTAGGTGATCTGAGAATTCCAACATCGGTCAGTCACCGATGTGGTCTTTTTTGTCAAGACCTTTGATTACCAATCGGGCATCAGAAACTCCGGCTACTGGCGCACCCGAGTGCTTGTAGAGCCTGAGTTCCTTGGCCCAGTAAGTGACAGTTGATGAGTCCATTCCAGGCCTCGTACTTGCCACGCTTGCGATGGCCCATTTCACTTCATGAGTTCTGAGTCTATCTTAGTTTAAGGATTGTTTTTCTTTTGTTATTCTATAAGCCAATTTGTTTGAACAGTGGTACAGTGGTTTCAGGCAGCGATTTACGGTTGGAGTTACCTTGCTTGCAATGTCTCTTCCATGTCAAAATCATGTGATCCAGTGTTTTTTTTTTCAGATAAATGTAAACAAAGGGTCCCATGGGCCGCGTAGTGACTCGAAAGTACAGTGCCAGTCAAAAATAAGAAAAATGCTGAATCTCACCTATAACTCTGGAATGTGATAATGTGATGACTAGCTCAAGATAAAAGCTGCAGCTAATCATGAAGTAAATGAAGTATTATGATCCTTGAGATGAAACTTAAACAAACTTGGGTGGTTCCCATGTCATTTGAAAGATGCAAGATCTCGGCATTTTCCTTATTTTTGGCCGTCACTGTAAATATGGATACAAGTTGAAGTTCTGCATAGTGCGCAGTTGATGAGGAATGGTAATTGGCTGGAGTGATCATAGTGTGCGAGCGAGGTCTCTGACAACGTAGTCGGCCCTTTACCTAGTATGAACTTCTCAACTGTCGGAGTCAACAAAAAGGTGTTACCATAGCACATACCACTGAAAAAAATAAACAAGAAACAAAAAGGTGTTCTTTGGAGTCATCTGACAGGGTACAATTTAGTTCAATACAATCCAGCAATTGATTATAACTGTCAATGATGTTATGAAGCTATTCCTCTCTCATCGTCAGATAGTTCCCCGATGTGAAAAAACTTCCTAAAACCCAACGGAAGTGGGACCGAACAGGATTGTTTGAGGTCCTCAGTCCCTCCCTGTCGTCGGAGTTGGGGATACTTTAAAACTCTTATAGTATCTTCACACTTTCACTGTTATGTGGCCTCGAGCTTATAGAAATGAAGAAAAATGGGCCACCGCAAGCGTGGCAAGTACGAGGCCTATAATGGCTCATCGACGCATCAGCTGTTAGTAGACTAGTGACGGACTCGGATGAAAGAAGCCGGAGTTTCCGGTGCCCGATTGGTAATAAAGGTCTTGACAAACAAGACCACATCGGTGACCGACCGGGGTAAAAAGTCGTGTGTAAAGAAGATTCCTCCTTTCAGTCGGCCTTGTAAATTAAGAAATATTAACGTACTGCACAATGCATTCAAGTTATATTCAAGTTGTTCTTTATAATGTACGCATCAAATCAAATCCAACTTGTACAGCCAGCATAGAGAAGTCAGAGGATTGGCCCGAGACTGGCACAAGGTATAGTATGAATGTCAAGATTATGAGGCTGGAGGACTCGTCCTTACTAAACTCGAACTGGCTGCTCAAGCTTCATGTGTATACCCATATGGTTAATCAGATATCTTATCTATATAAAACATTATTGCTGTTTGCAGAACTTAGGGCGCGGCAGAATTTTTCACACACGTGTTAAATCTTCCATGTCCAATCTTCCACACGCTCATTCTCCCTCAGATGGCATTCGTTCCCTTAGATATTCACAATCTGTACTCATGTAGCTCATAGCTACCTGCACACATAATTTTTATGGTCCAAATCAAACTTTGTAAAATCATGATACAGCCATAGTCTGAGGTGATATTTTTTCTGTCCCATAAAAATTATATATGCAGGTAGCTATGAGCTACACAAGTACAGATTTTGAATATCTAAGAGAATGAATATTATTTGAGGGAGAACGAGCGTGCGGAAGATTGGACATAGAAGATTTGATACGTGCGTGAAAAAATTCTGCCACACCCTAAGTTCTGCAAACAGCAATAAGTCATGGGGGTCTCGATGGTGTAGTTGGTAGCACCATGACAGCTAATCACGTGCCATTGTCTGACAATGATGCAGCAAGGTTGTTGGTTTGAATACCACATGTTGAGCTACGATAGGTCCCGTTGCCCCCCTTGCATACCATATTAACGGGAGTTTTAGTGGGTATTGCGGCAAAGTCTGTTGAGTCCTACACTATCACATGGACAGCCACATTGCCGGCGCAACGTGGTGTGCATAAATGCATTCCTTCCCGGGAAATCAGGTCCGATCCGGGGGTTCCGACAGGGTGACATTGTCAGTCTGTTGTCAGGGAAAGTCCCTGGCCGAGATGGAAGGGAACCAAGTTAATGACTCAAACCTCACTCCAAAAAAAAATACATAAACAAATAAACCATTAAGTCATGAGTCATACTTACCAGCCTCAGTAACTGCCACATGTAGCGATGGCCTACTTCTACTTGATTGATAACATACTCACATCCATTGAAATTAGGTGAGAAATATCACCAGTGAGGTCTAATTGAGATCAAGGCTTTACTCGGAGCGATAACAGCTTGAAGGCATTGTTCACTGGTCCACACAAATTATCACAAAAAGACAATACAGTTTGTGGTCAATCAGTGCTTTGACTAATCCTGTATTGTCAACCAAACTGTACATTGTTTTTTTGCTAAAGACTGATCACTAATCAAAACCAATTTTCTTCTTTGGTGTGACACCTTGCTTCAATAGGTCTAACCATAGACTACTTTTTATTTGTAGAAGCAAGATCACCAAAAGAACCTGTTGCAAATTCCATCAATTATCTACGACTTCCGAATATATCCGCCCCTTTTCGGCGGTACTGGTCAATAACTTTCTCTTTCTCAAGAGTTTTATCACCCCAAATCCCATAAAGGCGATGAAAATGATTCCAACAACGGTGAAAGTGCCGATTACAGCAGGTCTATTGTTGAAGAAACTAAGGAGAATATGAGTGTCTTTTCGGTTGATCAACGCGGGATCTGAGTCGCTCACCTGGCTGCTGTAAGATTACTTCGTTGATCACCTCCGGTACTAGTAGCTGATGTCGGATTGTCCGAGCCCTATTTTTTTTATAAAATTTCTAATCAAAGAAGAATATTAACACCACCTACTTACCTGTAAAGTTTGTACTTGTGATTGACTTATAGGCTCAACAATGGTGGATGTAATTATCACAACTTCGCTCGTCGCGATTTGATCTGGCTGAGGTGATTTAGTGGACGTGATTATTACAACTTCACTCGTGGTTTGACCTGGCCGAGGTGGTTTGGTGGACGTAATTATCACGACTTCGCTCGTCGCGGGGTGAGGTGGTTTGGTGGAAGTTACCAGAATCTCCCTGGTTGTGCTTGGAAGACCAAGATTTGGATGTTCTGCAACATCGGAGGAAATGTCTGTAGTAGGTGTAGTTCCCGGTGAATCTGTAGGTGTAGCTCCCGGTAAATCTATAGTAGCTGTAGTTCCTGGTGAGTCGCTTGTGGTATCAGCACCTGAAGTGTGGTTCGGTACATCATCAGTGAATGCATTATCTGAGGCACTGTTTGTGGTGTCGGCTGATAGAATTTGAGATGTTAAACCACCGTCGAATCGACTGGAAGAAAATGAGTAAGAACAATATTTCTGCCTGTCAGTAGACGGGATAATAGGCGTCGCACGTTCCGAGAATCGATGCAACTGTAAATGCACCCCCAAATCCATCATGTCCAGGTCTAACGCCGGGCGGCGCACATATAGACCCAGCGCATATCAGTGGTACCGTGGTGGAAAATCTTTTTGTTATACTTATCGGACTCGAGGACGGAGTGTTACTGTTCCTCAGGTCTGGAAACTTCAAATCAGTACCTTGGATTTAGTTTGAAGAAGATGAAGAGCACACCGTCCATTGTGGGGGAAAAGGTGAGTGAGTGTGTGTCCATCTAAGGTTGAAGGGAATAGACTTCGTGTCAATGATTATGGGGCTTGTCTTACCCAAAAGATGAACTGTTTATGAGATTTGTGGATCACGGAGTTTGAATGGCGATACCAAAAATTTGTTGACTCTGCGTGTATCCAGGAGACAGGTGATGGCACCATTCGCATCTATCTATCATTTCCTCCTGAAAGTTGTATTTCACTGCCGACGAAGTTCATCAACTTGGCACTGATAGCAGACTCTTGAAAGAAGTGACGCCCAGACTGAAAGACAGATGTCTAGACTCGCTACAAGGCCGACTTTATGACAAGGGTAAAATCTCAAGTAGCCGTACAGTTTCTGTATAAAACCTCTCTGCAATTGATCAATTATTTCATCCTTCTATTGTCACTAATACTTCGATAAAGTATGATAAATTCCATATCTTATCTCATGTAAGCCGCCGTTTTGGATTGTTTTGACGTGTCGCAGTGCAGAATAGAACAAGAATCATGGATAGTAGTTCACAGTTCATTGGTGCATGACAAAATGGTCCTAGAGTACTATTTACATGTTTGCAAGAGAATGGTGGCATACATACGCATGTTGCTTTTCCATCTTTTTATAGGCTCGTTCTTATAGGTTTGAGCTACTTTTCATTTTTAGGAGGTCTCCAAAAAGCCTATTACGAATATAGTCTATCAGTGTTCTACGAGTTCTTATATCCGCTCCTTTCCTGCGGTACTAGTCAATATTTTTCTCTTTCTCAGGAGTTTTATTACCAAAAATCCCATAAAGTCAATAAATATTATTCCAATAACGGTGAAAGTGCTGATGACAGCAGGTTTATTGTACTAAGAAGAATATGTTATTTTATTGAAAAAAGGTTGATCAATGTGGAAGAGTTGCACACCTGGCTCCTGTAAGATTACTTCGTTGATCTGTATGTTCTACAACATCAGGCGAAAGGTCTCATGACAGGACAGTACTATTCCTCATATCCGAAAGCTTCAAATTAGCACCTTGGATATATCTTGAGAACATACATATTGTATTAAATGATCATTAGAGGACACTGGGAGCAAATTTGTGTAATTCCCTGGAATTACAGAAACATTACAGGGGAATTATGTTGGGAATTACTGTAAAATTTGGAATTGTAATTCCTATTGTAAATCATCGGTAAATCTTCTGTAATTCCAAGGAATTACACAAATTTGTTCCCAGTGGGAATATGTAAAGTTTGTGGATATAGGTCTTGACTTACCCGAAAAGCTACGTTGTCTGTATGGGGTTTGCGGATCACGGAGTTTGAATGGTGACAAACAAAGTTGATTGGTTCTATATGTATACCCAGGAGAAAAGCCATGGCACCATTGATATTCATCAGTATCATTGTCCCCTGGAAGATGTATGTTACAGCCAAGAAAGTTCATCATATGCAAGTCAACCTAGTTGTGCACTGATAACCTGAAGTTATCATTGCAGACTCTTGGAACAAGTATAGGGGACCCGAGAGTGACGAATACGGTTTAACTGCTGTTATTTGGAATGACCAGAAAACCAGGTTCGAGTTGTTTCGACTTTCAAAGGAGTTACCACACATCAAACATCACATCTGTCATGAGTAGCAATATATCGAGATATGATACCTCAGATTCCAATGAAACTGAAGGACAACGTTTGATATGAAATAGGTACGCAACTACGATTAGACCACCGGGACATTCCGGTTTTGGCTTATAAGGATTCTTGACTCAACTCCATGCCCATCATCACACACCTATGGCTGACCGTACGACGCAAAACAAACAAGATGATCTCTTAGAGCAAATAAGGATTCTTGGTGTGCAAATGGCGGTCATATTTCTGTTATATGGTTTGTATGCCGCATTTTCCTTTATTGCGATGTACTGCCTCTTGTGAGTCATACTTCTGTGACCATAACTTTTGTCCTCTGAAACTTGTAGATTACGAGGGATCCGTGAATCGAGGCCTCGAGCGACACTATTTATCATCACGTTCTTTGAATTCGTCATCACCACCTCCTACTTGGTTCTTCGTTTTGTGTTTTTTCTCATCATTATCCCTAAATCAACACAATCCGTGGTGGATGCAGGGCCCGAATACTTCATCCACATTGATTCACTGGCTTCTCACTATCGCATCGCTACAGAGTTCATGCTACGCTTTATTGTAAGATGCTCGAATATCCACATCCTCTTATAGCATCTAACAAAAATGTACAGTTTGTGTTTTCAGACGGAATCGTCATTTGGAGAACTTGGAGTCTCTTTCCCTACAAAACATCGGTAAAGGTCCTATTGAGTCTCTGCTTGCTCGCTTCCTCCAGTAAGAGTTGCTTTATCTTGACTACATATTTACCAAAGTTTAATTGTATTAGTTTGTATTTTCGTTGACGCTGGACTATATACCGAGAAAGTGCTTGAAAGTGGTTTCAATGCAGTGGATGATCCAAGGCAGAATATGATGGTGATCATTCCACTGCTTATTACAAACCTTATTGCAACCGGGTTAGTGTGCTACACGGCATGGTAAGTCGATCTCATTGTGACATTGATATATTTTGATTTTCTCTCTCAAGGCGCCATCGCAGAGATATCCACCAAAGACTTGGCAAAACTAAAATGACGTTCAAGATCCAAAGAATCTTGGTACTTTTATCACAGTCGGGATTCATTTATTGCGTCATCTGGGTATACTCATTTTCAGTACTGTACGCCTTATTCTGATCTTACGTTTTTTAAGATCTCAAATATCTGTGTGATAATTTTTAGTAAAGATACATCTTTGGGTATCTACTCAGATTCAATGCCTCTCATTGCGGTAAGTCTGTCGTCTGGTGTGCATAATTTCGTGAGCTGTCATCTCAATCAATACACTAGGCACTGTACCCAGCACTCATTATCATGTTCACGACATTGGAAGACTACAGACATGGATCTCAAGAGGAAGTTATACTATCTCATTCAATAAAGTTTGCTTCTGGCTCACAAAAGGGCCAGTTAACTCGCTACACACCAGAAATTGATCAACAAGAAATATCTGTTTTGACCACCCAGAGGGATACTTCTACACAATCAATCTCATCCATTGAACAGCGCTAAGACCTTTTTCAATAGTTTTCCAGTAGCCACTTAGCTCCGGCCGCCCATTGACTCTCAAACTGACAAATTTTTGACCCGGTTGACTAGTCTGCGCTTGCAAAGGATGATGATGGTATTTATCTACATCTACTACAACTACGAATGTGAACCAATCTGTTTCTATCCGGGCTGTCTTCTCTACTCCTATTTCTGACCCCACTACGACTAAACACTAGTCCTCTAAGGTGTTATTTATACCCAGTGTTAATCTAGAGCAAGAATTAATGTGAAAATGCATATGACTTATGAGATATGTATTTGTGATATCAACTATGTCTAGTAATGTACTTGATAATTCTTCATACTTTGAAGTAAGTTCTGCGTCAAGTCGGAAAAATTACCCATTAATCATGATAGTTCTCAAGGGGAGCGACAATCCTCTTACAATTAGTGTCAAATCATTCAATGCGTGTGATTGGTGAGAAAAATCCTACAGTGACGGCCAAAAATACGGAAAATGCCGAGATCTTGCATCTTTCAAATGACATGGGAACCACCCAAGTTTGTTTAAGTTTCATATCAAGGATCATAATACTTCATTTACTTCATTAACTGCAGCTTTTATCTTGAGCTAGTCATCACATTATCACATTCCAGAGTTATAGGTGAGATTCAGCATTTTCCTTATTTTTGACTGGCACTGTACAATATATTTTATAGTTTGACAACATTATCTGAGGACGGTTTTCCTGATAAGGCAGGTATGTTCCATGGAGCCATTGGGCTAACATATGATTCTCATGTGTGTTCATAGAAAATCAATGATACTGTAGCATCTCATTCAACTACACTCAAGGTCCGTTGGAGCAAATATAAATAGGGCATCAAGATGTGTGACCAAAAAAAATTCACTTTTTGCTTACAATTTTCAGACTGGTATAGGACAGAGTAGGCCTTCCTCTTGCCTTCACTGCTTGATTTTTATATCTGCCCCCATGTAAGTAATATATTAGAGAGTTTGCGCAGAGCCAACCACTGCCACGTGCGGCTAATATAACCGTGCGCGAGTGGTTGGCTTTTGTTGTTTGTGCGCAAGCCACTGTTCCTTTGTATACTTACTATGGGTCATGAATTGAGTGCTAGCACATTTTATCAGCAGAAATCTTCTCCTTGTAAACATTCATTCCGCTCTCGACACCTCAATAAGCACCCTCCAGAGTCCCAGCTCCTCTAAACTTTAAAAAAAATTGACATGTGACCACGTCAACAAGCGTGAGAGCCAACCGCTCGCGCACGGTTATATAAGCCGCACGTGGCAGTGGTTGGCTCTGCGCAAACTCTCTATTAAGTACAAGAAATCATATAGAACTTTGATACTGTGCAAAAGAAAAATTGTGAGTGTGACACACTTGGTAAGGATTTCACTCATGAGGTACCGTTACTGAGAACACCACCCAATTTTGTACCATTTGATTTGATTTGATAGAGGATGTGACCTGTGACCTTGCAAACAAAATTTTTCCTCGATAATGTGTTCGGGACACCATGACACTATGGAAACTTTTTGATAGTCAAAAAATGAGAAGTTTTTGGCCGTTTTGGGCCGTATCTCACTGAGACATTTTGATAAAAGGGATTGGGACACCATGACAATGATGAATTTTCAATAAAATAAACTGGTCCATGATGTGTGACTATCAAATCGATTGAAATGGCACGGTATTCGCGCATTTTGACAAAGTGCGTGATGCGTGGCACAGGAATTGAACAAAATGCCACAGTATAGAGGGAAATTTTTTCACCTTGATAATCCAAATGGCCATTTACATATCCCAGAAGGAATTCTCAAATATTAAGAGTCTGAACATGCTTGTGTTCTCTATATTTCAATGCTCTTGCCCCTAAATACAAACTTTTGTAGATAAAGGGATGCATACAAAAATCAAATGTGAGTAAGTAACTGAGATGAGATATCGGAAAATGAAACAGCAATAGTAAAACATCAATCATAAAAGACGGTGATGGGTAGTATAAAAATCAACTCAGATGGAAAAATACGTTGCTGGTATGCATATGATAACCAAACAAAATCTGTTTATCAAAATCAGAAATTCCAACGGTAAGTTGCGATTACGAGGCCGACTTTAGGAGGACTTGTTCTTGCTTATTGCGAGTCGCACGGTGGCAGTGCAAATTACACGAGTTATATTCATTTGGCATATCACCTATCTTATCTCGTACCATTTCTAATAAATGTTAACCTTACGGTCTCATACCTGCCGCACGTAGTGACGGCCCTATTCCTTCATAGTAAACATTAACAACAGTGTTGGGATGATGTTGAGCACCTCAGATAGGAAATCATAGGATCATGTTCCATGAATTGGGTCATTGCAATGCCTGGTAAGTATGAGGCTGAGCATGAAGTATGAAGGAATAGGCCCGTTGCTCTGCACGGTAGGCACGAGACGAGACCGTGGGTATAAGATAAGATTAGTGATATGCCAAATAGATATAACTCGTGGTATTTGCACTGCCACCTATGACTCACAATAAGAAGAATGAGTCCTCCTAAAGTTGGCCTTGTAACTCAAAACCCACTCAACAGCTGTAACTGTTCAGACTGAGCAAGAAGGCAAATGGCTGGCATTTACCCCTCCAGGGACAGTGTTTGCTTTGATGTAGCTGCACCCAAAATCAAGTAAAGTAAGTATGAGTCTTACTCTGGCCTTGTAGTCTATCTATCATCAATGAGAATGACACTGACACACTGTCAACTGACAAGTTGGATTTAAAGATGAGTTCCTAAGCTGAATTATCAGTGGAGAAGTCATCAAATTCCTAGGCAACTGATATGAACATATCAATCAACAGAAGAACTGACCCGAATACCACTGATGTAATTTGGTAGTGTCTCACTTCATGATCTTTCTGATAGATGGATGTTGTGTAGCCCTGAGCCCTGAGCTTGATCCATAACATATAAGTTGCTGCTTACACTGGTTAGGATCACCTAGGTAGTGTTGCCGAGACTCGGCTATGACTCACTTCGGCTTGACTCTAGTCGACTCCGGCTCTAAATCTGGTGACTCCACTCCGGAGTCGACTCGAGTCAGTGGAGTCAGCCGAGTCGCCTATGTAGTTGATTTATTAATATGTGAATGTATTATTGAATAGAATTTAATACTTCCAAAATGAGTAACTATTACCAAAATGGGTAATTCAGATGCGTACTACATCTGAGTTACCAAAAAAGGGTGATTTATTCAGCTGATGACTCGATTTCGCTCAAGTGACTTAAAGTTGCCAAAGTCACGAGTCATTAGTCCGACTCGGCTCGACTAAAAATCGACTCGACTCGTCGACTAGCCGGAGTCGAGTCGAGTCACGTGCAACACTACACCTAGGGTAGCATGTCTCCTGAACAGATGTACTTTGATATCATCGCACAGAATCTCCCATTAGTGGTATGTTGAATCAGTTCATGTCTTGAATATCTCAGAATGAAACTTACACTTCTTATAGTTTAATGCAGTATTATATGGTACCATGCCTTATGATCAAAATCAGTCAAACTGTATTACTGACAATCTACTCTCATTTTTAGGTGTCTACCTGGTCTTGTTTTCATTTTGCATATACATCATGAGACAGAGAAAGAGTTGTGTTGGGAAGATTCAAACTATTGCTATAGTTGCATTATTCATGCTTGCCACCTTGGGATTCATTTTTGATTGCATTCATACAAGTTTATCAATCAAGAATAACATTTCAGTCAGCAATGACACCGCCTTTCTTCATGCCTCACGGTATTTATTGTCATAGAAGGAAATTTATTGACACTGAGCTCAAGGTTAGGATGGTTTTGATGGGACTCTATCTCTTGGCAAAGTAAGTCTTGGTTTCTGGATGTTTCACTTCTGTACTCATTTCAAGACCCAGCATCATTGCAGATATTGTTCTAGTCAGTCTTTATACGAGTAGCTTAATATGACCTTCTGACTCCCAGAGAACAGATTTATAGATGCTACAAGGTCTGGGGAGCGAAAAAAAAGATCATTGCATTTCCTGTATTGACATCAATCATTAATAATGGTCAGTATCAACAGTCATTTTTTATGTGATGACTGTTGAGATCAACCCTCAAGGTTTTTCGTTACTGGAGTTATTATCAGGTGAGTGGATATTTCTAGAAATCTTTACAGGTAGAACGATGAATTTTATGGCAGCGATAAAAACTGGGCCATCCCCACTTGCAAGATCCACAGCTGAGATATTTTTGGCAGTCAATTTCTTCATAAATCTGGTCATTCCTTTAATGATTGGTGGATGTCATTCCTTCCTTTCCATTATTAATAATTTGGATGACCTCTCTTCAGCTGGACGCATTTGGTGGATTGGACATCAAGTTGCCAAATTTCTTCCCACAGGGAATGTTAACCTTACAAGACGCACCATCGCAGTTTGGTATGTTTTTCAGTTTTTATTTTTTGATCTTTGGTTTGGATATTAATTACATTTGTTGATATGCAGCCTTGAGTCTGGAATCATGTATCCTTTGGCTCTTATCCCTGTTCTAATTTTTATCTGTCAGAAATCCACTGATTTTGATGCATATGCTTTTGTTTATATCCCAATCCTGGTGCAAATTGTAGTAAGGCAAACATTTCTGTACTCCTTCCATCTATTCCTGATGCTAACGATTAATCAACACAGGGAATTGCACCGACATTCATCATCGTACGTGTTGCCCTTGGTATAAGCATTGAAAATGTGCATGACACAATACATATGAATGAGGGAAATAGGCAAAACCAGGTGCTTTCAGTGTGGGAAGCAACTCACAATGGTGATGAATGCCCAGAACTTGAATGAGCCATCTACTGTGTAAATTGCATTCACGATACTACATTGGGGGGAGGATTGAGGATTTGTATATATCTGAATAGTTTTTTGTTTCATTTCTAAACTATGCCTGTTTTAATTTGTCGATTGATTGTCTTTGACTGCATATATAGCTATATACTTATGTGCTTTTATTTATTTCTTACTCTCATTTTTTCTTCAACCCTGAAGAGGTCGTTGAATTCATCCATTTGCGCAATTGTGAGTTGCAGATTCAGTATCACCTGCTAGTAATTTATAGGTTACAGACTTTTACATGAGAGGCCTAGTAGTGGGGGATTAGTGTGGACACTGACGGAGTTTAAGGGTCTGATCTCAAATGGTTGTGCATATGGATGAGTGATGTGTGATTCCGTCACAGTGATCATAAGCAGGAATCATTCAAAGTTGTCCTTATCCTTACTTGAACATTTAAATCATAATTTATAAATATCTGGATTATGCATCTGTTCTAAGCAAACATACTTATATGTGTTATAAGAATGTGATTGAATCATTAAATTTCCACTGCCAAAAAGTTCCTACTTATGCTCAATCAAAGGAAATGGGCCACTGCTTGCGCATGGCAAGTACGAGGCCATGAACCGTGTGGACAATGATGCGGCATCTGCATCAACATTGATGCCGAGGAGAGTTGGTAAGATTACTAATATTCCGAATGGAATTACTTCTCAGAAACGGCACAGCGGCCATGAGCAAGGGTTAGTAAGGACGAGTCCTCCTAAAGTCGGCCTCGTAATTTTTTGTCCCTCCTGTACTATGAAGCAAAGCCACCACAAACTTTGCCAAGTATCAACTATTACTGGGCCAAGGAAGTCAAAGGCTTCTGATCCAAGTCACAACAGGACCACAGATTGGTCGACAGACTCGAATGAAAAAGTTCATGTAAAGACGAATCCTCTTTACACTCGGAGTCATAACCTACCGAGTACTCACACCATCAAGTCTTGACCGCTAGGCTAGATCAGTCATACACGAGTACTTAAACCTAAACTGACAGTCCATGGATCAAAACAGCGATACGGAAGCAGTTTGAAATACCTGAGGTCAGTGTCCTTCTTAGGAATGGTCATTGGGCTATTTCCGTTTGATGTGGGCGTTTAAACAGAAAACTAAAAATGATCCAAATGCAGTGACTCAGGCTGTGACTTCCTCTTCATTTTGGTATTTGAAGGTTTGTTCACAAGCACCCAAAGGCTGAGAACGAGTTTGCTGCACAGGTTTTGCTCTTATTTATGTGAACTCGTAGGTATGATAGGTGCTGCGGTATGTCCCGTTCTCCTCTTGTTGTAACAAGGGTCTTATAAGCATATGGCACTTATTCGATAGCTTTAGATTCAAGTATAGAGCTTATCAAGTAAAGTAAAAAAACCCGCTAAACAATTGAGTCTATATATGTAGGAACCCGTTAGTGAGTGGCCGTAGTGCATCGGGATGTCAACTTGAAGGTAGAATAGGTCATCGCATTGAAATTCGAGTTTTATTGCGGATGGGAAACTACTGAAAAGGTGTTAATGTCCAAGGCAATGATCATGAGAGAGTTCGATGGGGGTTTTGGTTAATAGCTTCTTGCTGCGGTAACCCTCGGGGACAACTTACAAGTTGAGCTACGGTACGTCGGGTAAGGAAAAGGACACGCGGGTACCTGTCTGGGATTTCAGAGGTTCTTTGAGTTGACCGATTGCGCTTCATTTTCTATGAAAATCGGAAATTGCAAGTTAGCTTGAGAGTGAGCAACTTCAGAGAGGAATGAATGGTATTGGAGAAGAGGTCGAAGGTCTATTTATACTATGTAGCTCCATATGATGTGATGTTCCTTGAAGTTGAAAGTTGAAATGTAAATCAATTGATCACGTCAAACCCGGGCCCCAGGGCGTCATGTTTAAATTTTGCGGTCGGAAATAATCAAGCCGGGGGGACGATTTGAAAATGATCTATCGCAATTAGAAGCCTGCATCAGGTCGATGGTTAGAAGAGTAGTATGTATTACCGGTTCCTCGAGCCCTCGTCGCAAGTAGAAGTTGCAGGACGACTTCAAAGCTTCAGGTTTCGAACGGTTGAGGGAAGTGTTGAATGAGATTAATATCACACGTAATAATGAATAGTTAACGTTATACCGAGCCCACCAAGTCCCCGATGTTCGACGGACGCTGGCAACATTTGCTGCGCTGGGTGAAGAATGTAGACGTCGATAGAGTGCTGATCAGAAGAAGTGAATGGGCGTCGGATGATCCATGATGGTGGGGGCATGTACCTAACGAACTCGAGGCTGTACATGTATAAATCATGTGGTGATGGTGAAGGACAGAAAGCCCCGTTTATGAAAACTTGGGGGAACAACAAGTAGACATATTCGCTAATCCCTTCCACTATGATCATCAAAAGGGAAGATTATTCCTCTTCCTCTATGGCCGCTACCTCTGCTGCCGCTCTCAAAGCTGAGGAGGCTCTAGCAGAAGCCTCCCAAAACCCAAGTGAACATGATGCACCACCGTCCTACGACGATATAGACTACAATTCAGTTCCCAATTCCAATACTAGTCCCTCTACAGCATCCCGGCCGTCATCCTCCGACTTTCAATTTGTTCGCCCCCAGCCCCGAGCGCACCACCAGCAACAGTCTCCCCCTTCATCCAGTCAACCCACCCTCCGGCCCCCTATTCTCGATTCCCACAGCGCTCCGGTTAGCACAACTCTACGACACAGTTCTTATGATCTTTCTCCTCATTCACCCCACTTTCCACCTTCCCTCCCCTCGTCAAGCACCCTAACTCTTGCTGTACCATCTCAAACAGGGAGCCCCCACGCTCCCCCTTCTCTCCCTTCCTCAAGCACACTCACTCTCGTCGCTCCAACCCACGCATCTCATTCTCCATCCCTCCCCTCATCCAGCACCCAAACCCTCGTCTCACCCACTCACATTCGTCATGCCTCTCATTCGCCTCGTTCCAACTCGTTTCCCTCGGACCCGGGTGACGAAAAACCTCCGACTCACCCAAGCATCTCAGGTCGCCGTCACTCTTCCACCGGAACACCCCACGTGGCACCCGTCTTCGTCCCCAAAAAACGCGGTTTCTTCAACGGAGGCAAAGAGAAAGTCGCTAAAGAAGCTCGTGAATGGGTCATCGCTCATATCAACGACCTCGTTCGACAGACGCACAATTACGATTTAGACGCTTGTAACAGTATCCTGGGAGCTTGCACCGAAGCTTGTACGCTCACTTCCAAACTCTTTCTTTCCGATATCCTACGAGAACCTATTATTGATGGACATACACCGTTCTATTGGTCTATTATCCATCGTCCAGCAAAATCGCATCTGGTTCCGGATTTGCTCGTAGCGTTGTTGACGTTTGGCTCACCGTTGTCGGCCGAGACGAGGGCGGATATCAGGCATGCGTGTTTGATGGTGAATGATCAGAAACTGTTTCAGCATTTGAGGTGTTCGAGGAAGTATATGCCGGAGAGGAAACCGGAGATGATCGTCAACGGGAAACACCCTTTCGACGAGATTCGGGTGCAGGAGTACCCTGGGGCAGAGGCGGTGTTCACCGTGGACTTCGAGATGCCAATGTTTGTGAAGAGGATGCATTTAGAACAGGAGGTGTCGTTGGAGTTTATTGCGCATCGTACGTGTTGTTTTTTTTTATTTTTACGTTTCCATTCCTTGTCCTATGCGTTTGAAAAACAGAGAAAAACACACTTACTGACTTGTCTCTCTCTGCTCCATTCCCCCTCCCCTTGACCCATCTTTACACCATTTCTAGGTCGTGCATTCCACCTCCACTTCAAACCTTCTTCCTCTTCCAAATCCTCAACTCCCTCATGGGAACTCACCCTGACCCTATCCGAATTCAGCTCCCCCACTTTTGTCGATTCCCAATTCAGCATCCTCGCTCCCTCTCCCCCTTCTCCCTCTGCACCCAAGTTACCTCCAAGACCAACAGCTCCTGCAGGAAGTATACGTCCATACACCGATAAACTTGGCAACAACTCCAAGATGAATAAACATCCAAAACCTTCCCCCTCCATGCCCAATCTCTTGTCCACAACAACAAACACGAACTCCCGAGGGAACAGTCCCAGTCCCCTAGGTAGTCCCCGAGGTAGTCCCCGACTGGGAGGAACACCGAACCACTTCGCTAACGGTACTAGCAGTCCGAAACCGGCGGAACCGTTGACGGTTCGAGTCAAGTCGTATTCGATGATTGCGCCAGGGAAGAAAGGTATCACGGTCTCGTTGGAGGATTGTGAGATTGGGACGGCGATTAGGATGCAGTGAGTGTTTTTTTCTACCTTTTTCGTTTTTTATTTGTTCGAGCACTCCCCTCGGGGTTCTTTTCTTAGCACGAATCGCTAACTGACCCATCTCTCTTTCTTTCTCTTACTAACAGGAAATCCCCTTACATCTCCCCTAACGGGACTCTACGAGGTCGATTAGAAGCTCGGCTAGTCAAACCAGAGCCTGAATCGTCTTGTGTCATCTGTTAGTCACGGTCAAACCCTTTGTGGTTCCGTCCTCAAACCGACTATCCCGGGCCTTTCGAGTCCTGGATAGAGAAAAGCTGAAGAAGCTTTTATTCTCTCGATTGCAACTCTCGACGCAGAAAGTACGGTGTTACTGCTAGGTATAATACTATGTCTTACAATAGCAGTTAGTTTGGGCGTCAATGTACTGATGGACTTAGTCTCGTTGCGTTTGGACTATGGAAATAGGAATGTTATATAGATTTGTGTATATGATACCTACTAGTGCGAATGTTTCTATCACAGATCATATCCATTGAGTACATTTATTATGATATGAAAGCCTTTCTCTGTGGTAGCGTCTTGGAACTAACCAAAGAGAGTAGGAGGACTTGAGACTTCTCGACTAGCATCATGAGGCTGGTGATATTCTAGGCTTTAATTCACCGATCTCGTCAGAACTGAATGAGAGCAGTGTCTCTTATTATTTTAGGGATTCATGGTGTATATCCTAAGCTAGCAAACAGATACATAGAAGAACGTGTACTCTACCAGAAAAATTACATGAATCGACTTATATTTTACCTCTCCCAGGTGCTCCTCAGTCTCCGATAGGTCGATTCCCATAATCCCCTTCCTTCACTTAGGGAATTCGAACTAGCCCCTTCCCATGGCCTCCAATTGGGTTGCGAATACCATTCATCTTTGATCACAACATGATAGAAATTAGGTTCCGATGTATTTTCCACAGTGACAGTTAAAGGCCCAAATTCCTCGAGTGAAATTCTTGCCAAGCCATCCGGTCTACTCTTATATCTTGAGCCCGAAGGGAGGTAAGATTTCCATATGTCGGAAATGGAGATTTCCTCTGAATCTGACTGTACAGTGTCGACATCTATCCAGGGTATGTGACAATTCGATTCAGTACGCAGACCCAGCGCTATAATGACAAATTTCCATGCGGTCAACCTGTACGCAAACACACAATGCGGATCACATTGTCCACCGCGCTTGGAGAATGAAACATACGCTATTTTGTCGTCATGTCTCCAAGGAAGATTGTATGGGAACATTGAGTGAGGCGAGGAGAAGATGTAATCGCGATTGGAGTTAATGTCAACGATAAAATCGAGCGCTGTTGAGCTCGAAGCGCGTGGCGAGGATTCGTTTATTTGAGGCCGGCAGAGCTGGAATCGGGCATTGTATGGGAGGATATTGAATTCGACGACTCTTTCGCTCAAACAGCCTCCAGTCACATGTGTAAAACAAGACAGCAGAGCATTGTCGTTCATAACAGACAATACGAAACTGTCTTCGAGAAGAGTGCGATTGCTACTAAGGGAACGACCGTTGTGCCCTGGCTTCACGTCTATCACAGGAATGTTGTCATCTTGAATGACAGCAGAAATTTCGACGTCAACTTCCTGTCCTTTTTTGGTCCGGAGTGTGAAATAGTGGATTAGTAGGTAACTTGGATCCCGCCCAATGTGAGTAGCGATGTCACCAGAATAGCTGTAAATTATGCCGTGTGAAAGCGAACAAAATTAAATTCCGACACTTTGGCTGTTTTTCGCCGTTTTTCGACACTTTGAAGCACTTTTTTGAGTTTTTTCGAGTCATTTGAGATCTTCGAAATTTTGAGTGTGACGCGTGACAAGTTGAATTTCCGCAACTTTGAAAATCAAGCTCGCTTAATATGTTGTCCATTTCGAACTTCTAACTATCAATTTCTCGAAACTTTGCTCAAGTCTCGAAGACCTACACACACATGAGTTGGTATTATGTAAATATTCTATATTTTATTTGGCTATTAAATATCAATATATTTCAGTGCAAATTTCCCTGTAAACACGTAGTACATTGGTGGTGCAAAAATGATTTGACCCCCAAAAAAGGAAAAATCTCTGATAAATGTATTTATATTTAATGTGGTAATAAATTATCTGGTATTTATATAATACTAACTTATTTTCGTGTAGATCTTCTAGGTTGTGAGCAAAGTTTCGAAAAGTTGAGAGTTAGAAGTTCGAAATGGACAACACATTAAGCGAGCTTGATTTTCAAAGTTGCGGAAATTCAACTTGTCACGCGTCACACTCAAAATTTCGAAGATCTCAAATGACTCGAAAAAAACTCAAAAAAGTGCTTCAAAGTGTCGAAAAACGGCGAAAAACAGCCAAAGTGTCGGAATTTAATTTTGTTCGCTTTCACACGGCATAGTAAATCTCGTCTAGAGCGATAATCTGGGGATCAAATTTGAACTCGATCGGAAAACTGTAACTGTTTTTGATCTGCTGTGAAGGTCGGACTGCAGTGCTCTCTTTCACCACGACTTCATGTAAATCTGCTGAAGATCTGTCGATACGAGGTAGTGGTAAACGTGGTCTCCATCTAATATAACGGTGTTCTTGCTTCTGGAGGTAGATTCCAACGAATCTGCCAGCTGCTTGGCAATGCAGCGAAGCAACATGTATGTCTTTCCCCATACTAGGTCGATGATATAGAGGAAGATGGATACGGAGACCGTTGTTGCCGAATGAAAACGATGATTTGTCACCAAGATCCTCTGAGTCAGACTTGCCGATTTCACCAGACAATTCAAACTCTGAAGGAGAGCTCGCAAACAGTCCCCTATCCCGAAGATCCTGTGATGCGACCCAGGCAAAAATACTGCGATCATCCGAATACTTGATTATCTCCTGTTGCAATCGCATGAAAGCCTTTGCAGCTCCTTCCCCATATATTGGTGGCATGCTCACCCCAAAAAGACCCATAAGACAGTATGCCATGTCTTCTTCTCGTGTGGTTCTCCTAGATGCAGCCCACGACATCTTCTGCGCAATGCTATACCCGTCAAGCTCTTTCTGCTCAAAAACCTTGACTGGAATAGAGGTCACTTCAGAGATGGTGTCTTGCATGCTGAATCGCGTGCCAATCATCTTCCAATCCTGATCCAAAAACACCATGAAATGGGGTGCAATAAGCTCTTGAAGTGTCCAACCTCTCGTAAACCACCGACTCTCCTTCAACTTTTCAAGATCCATTGCTTTCTCCTCCATCAAGGTATCGCTCAAGTATGCGATGCAAACCCGACCGTCTTCATAGTACTTATACATAGAGTTGAGTGCTTCGGAAAGCTCGGCGCTACTGGACTTGTCGATGCAGCACGTGTCGATCCAGATCCACTGGAATTTATATCGTCGCACGTACTGGCAAGCATTCCAGACTTTGGACCAGCCTGCTTTCTGTCTGGCAACATTGAGATCCTGGATGTCTTGGAGTGTGACCTCATCCTTCTCCCAGGTGTGCGAGAGAATAGCATATGTGGGGATATCGGTGATGAATTCTTCGACCTTAAAGGTCTCGGTGTTAAGGAGACGCATAAGTAATAAGAAGACAATGTAGCCTCGGAAGCTGAACAAATAAAAATGAAAATTTGTTTCTAGGGGAGGGTAGAAGGGATGAGGTACATACCTAGTGGTAGAAATGCAAGCTGTGTTCGGACGGTTTCTACACCTGTGGGTCAGTCATTACAGGGTTTAAATTTTGCATGTTTCAGATTTGTCCCTAACGTGACCCGGGAGCCTCTTTGCCCTGGATTAGAAATATAAATAAGCAAATATACATAAATAAGTTTTACTGAACCGAATTTTGCAAAACCCTGCAACGGAACTCTAAGAGGTCCATTATTCGGCTAGTCAAACCAGAGCCTGAATCATCTTGTGTCATTTATTACAGCCGATTGCAAAACTCTAGAGACATTTTCAATTTTCTCCGAGCTCGCATTTCTGTTTGTTCGATATCCCAATATAGTGTAGTCTAGACAGTTTCATATATGAGCTCCTCACTCCTCTCCACTTTGCTATACTATTGAACAAACAATACTAAGCAAAAATGCGAGCTCGGAGAATATCAAAAATGTCTCTAGAGTTTTGCAATCAGCTGTAGTCAAACCCTTTCTGGTTCCGTTCTCAAACCGACTACTTATCCCGGGCCCCTCGAGTCCTGGATAGAGAAAAGCTGAAGAAGCTTTTATTCTCGATTGCGACACTCGGCGCAGAAAGTACGGTGTTACTACTAGGTATAGTCACATACTTTGTCATTATAGCGATTGGTTTGGGTGCTGGTTCTCGTTAATGATGGAGCCAATGGACTGACTTAGTAGTCTTGCTGCGTTTGGATTATGGAAATAGGAGTAAGTAGTGAGTATTGTATAGACTTTTGTATACCTACTAGTGCGAATGTTTCATCACAGATTGTATAGACTTTTGTATACCTACTAGTGCGAATGTTTCATCACAGATTTTCTTGAGACCTCTCGATGTTTAGTATAAGTACCAAGCTAGCGTTAGACTAGTGATGTGATAGGCTCTGATCCACCGATTGTGATAAACTCGTCAGAGCTGAATGAGAGCAGCGTCCTTTATTAACGAGGGACGCATAGTATAACTTCATATTCACAAAGTTTAGAGTTCAATTTGAGATTTGAGGTAGTCTCGAGTATCCAGACTGACGTTATACACTTGACACTCTTCATGTGTGTATAAGTAGTCTGGTGAAATATAATAGGTGCGGGCACTGCTGGCCTTGCTGACATAACTTAAGAAATTTCCCACATGCAAAAATTTCGTTTTGAAACTTTGTTAACTCATCTGGAAGGGATACAAAAATCTGAAGTGGTAATATATTACATTTAGAAGGCATTTTTGTAAATTTGAAGCAGGATTTTACAGTTCGTACTACTCAAACAAGTATCCTGCAACTTGCTGACAGTGTTAGGTAAGCAGCTACAGACTGAGATTCCGAGAGCAGTCCTGCTGCACATCTCAGTATTACTACGGCTAACCTCTCTTGGGACCTCTGATAGGCCCATCTAGGCTCCCAAAACTCAAAATGAAGATGGTAAGAGTCGAAATTTTCTCGCCAGATTGATGCCGTTGTTAAATTATCTAAGCAATTTCCAGCAGTGCCCGCGCGTGCTAAAAACCATAAGACTAGATTTGAGGCTCGTATAAGTATCCCATCACCAAAAAGTCAAGACCCAGATACCGCATTATATTGGGGTTGGAGGGTGTGATCAGGGAGTATCACACCCCAAAGTCCAATATCATGGGGGTGTCATGGTGGTGTCACTCTCTATCATGCTAGATATGGGTTTGGCTATTTTGGTGATGCCGGAACATCACGTGATCAAAATTTCTCTGCGGAATTCCCAACGGCTGTACTACTAGCGGCACCTATCGGATACTCGAAATGGTAGTATGCATACGGCGAGAGAGATATAAGGACTGGGGATTATCCATGCGGTCTTCCCAGTTCCCATACATAAACCTTGTTTTCTTCAACGCATTATCAATATCATGAGTCTTTGCCAGGACTGTGTTAAAGGCGAGTGATCGCTGTTTGTTACTCGCTCTTTTTCTTCGAGTAATCGATAGATCTAGAGCGTATCTGACATCAACTATACTTTCCCCAGGTGTTAGGCACGAAGGCACGCCCTCTGGAGAGTTTAAGAAGATCAATGGGGTCGACTGCTACGTTGCTACACCAGAAGGAGATTATGCCAAGGATAAAGTGCTCCTGTTCTTGCCGGATGCCTTTGGTATGCAGCTGGTCAACAACCAGGTGTGTATCCTCGAGCTCATGATCAATCACTTGGGTACACCAGTCCGCACTATCTGACACCACTCATCTCTTTAGCTCCTGACAGACGACTTTGCTATAAATGGCTACAAGGTGTGATTTGAGATGTTGTTTGTCTCTCAAAGCTGAGAGCTTTGTTACTAACTTGAACTACTCATGTTTCTCAGACCGTCTTGATAGATTACTTGAGCGGAGATCCAATTCCCTCAGACGCTCTTGATGACCCTAATGTGCGCGTCTTTGAAGTCTCTAGAGATTTTTACAAGTTTTAAGAGGCACTGACCTTATCCCTGTGTCTCTTAGTCTGGATTCGACCTCGTGGAATGGTTTGGCAAGCATACTCAGGAGGTAACGCGTCCACTCATCGACAAGGTCGTTTCGGCGTTGAAGGAGGAGGGTGTTACGCAATTTGCAGCGACCGGCTACTGCTTCGGAGGTGAGTATCGCGTTGCTCGAGGTCTTGCACCTAATAATATACCTTTTGATCAGGACGATACTGTTTCGACTTGGCTTTCGATCATGTCATTAAAGCGACTGTCGTCGCTCACCCTTCTTTGTTGAAGATACCCGATGATCTGGAGGTATGAAGGCTCGGATAACGAACGAATTATTCCCTATTCTCATACCCATATTCTGTAGAAATACGCCTCGACAGCTAAGGCACCTCTACTCATCAATAGCTGCACTGTAGACATGCGATTCCCTCTCGAAGCTCAAGCGGCCGCTGACAAGATCTTCGGTGATGGGAAATTCGCTCCTGGATACAAACGTGAATACTTTGACGGTTGTACACATGGCTTTGCGGTCCGCGGAGATATGAGTAACCCTCAAGTCAAAGCAGGAAAGGAGGGTGCATTCAAAGCGACTGTTGAATGGCTGAAGAAGTATCTATGAAGAAAAGAAGATGAGCCAAATGATGTAGATACGAATACCCCAATCCTCGTAACCGAGAACAAAACGTGAAGCAGATTATTGCTGGTCGATTTGTAAGTCAAAAATGAAATAGACGCAGACATCACAACGCGTCAGGTCTAACATACCCCTGCTCCTCCTGGACTCACGGGATACGAGCCTTAATACAAATGACATCACCTCCCAACCCCTCCTCTTTGCCCTCTTCACCACCTTCCTCGCAGGCAAAATCCTTAACAACGAGAACAGTCTCTGAAACAACGGTATCCTGTGTTCATATATCGTTGAAAGCACTTCGCTCGATCCTGCTGAAGCTGACGCTTCCTTCGCACCCTCTCCTATCCCTATCTCTCACCTTATGAGAAAAAAAGAAGAGGAGTCTGAGAGATACACGAGGACTTGACCTGTGTTGAGTTTGGGGTCAGTTAAATGAACCTAATGTCTAGAGGCGGGACACCGGTTGACAAGAAAGAAGGCGGGTATAATGAAGAGGATGAATTGGAGGATGAAGCAGCACCTGAGATGGATAGGGAGGTGGAGATGGTCGGGAAGAGGTCGGAGTCGGCGTTCTTACAGCCTGTCAGTATTTCATGGAACAACGAAAGAAAGAGAATAGGGAGAGAAACATTCACCTATTTGTCAACCTTGGCATTACCTAGACTAGGCTTTGCAGTGTTTCATGCATGATTGAGCAGTGAGTCAAAGTTGGATCATCAATGGATGATCAAGTGGAAATGTTGTGTGTCACTGTGTGGACGACACGTCGATGTCACGGTCATATGACCGTTTGCCTTTCCGACATAAACACGTGACTGTTTTGCGTTTATTTCCTTCGTCAATGGAAACTTAGGACTGAAGGCGAGACTGGAATTCCGCTGTCTTAGATAGTGGGTCTTATCGTCAAAAGTATTTTTGGTACCAGTCACTAAAATCGCGGCCTGGCGGAATGCCCTACACCGGTTATTTGCCGTTTGGACTCTGCATCGTCCTCATCATGTCCCTCCTCATAATCTACAACATCTTCTACAACATCTTCTACAACATCTCTGTCACCCGCTTCCATTACGACTTTTATCTAATCAGAGCGGTCTTGTCTTCCAATAAAATATATAAAAATGGAAAGGCATTCAAAGAAGTAATGCTATTTGAGATATGTGACTCTGTTCGGATGGTCGTGAGTTCCTTTCGTTGTTTAGTAGTGGCAATTTTAAGCCACTTTGTTCATTTAGTGTCGATTTCCATGGAAAATGGTCCTAAAGTATTACTAGCCTGGATTATTATTACGGAAGAATGACAGGAGGTCATGAAATCGTTGGAAAACCCCAAGTATGGTTAAGGCCAAATAAAAACGACCAAGATTCTGCGTTGCAGATACGGTCTATAGCGGATATGACTTTTAACTCTTCTCTTGTACTATTGTTTTTCTTTCTCTTGTACTATTGTTTTTCTTTCTCAATTAAAACACACGCGGCGATTTCGAGGACCCTAACCTGCTACATACAAGGTAGATTTGAATGGATCCGAGCGTGTAGGAAAAACCCTGTATTTGGAGTTATCCTTTCTCGCATTGAAGATGCGGTCTGATTAGACCGTATCTGCTACGGGGATTTTTGGCCTTTGTTTCTCACCAAAAGAGGACACAACTTTATCTAGGCTCCGCATGAAAAATCTTTGAGTGGGGCAACGTGCCCAACTGCTGAGCATTCATTGAAGCCCCTAAACCTTGCCTAACATGTTACTACCCAAAATTGTGCATTTCTTACGGTTGAATTGGTCTACACCAATCCGCATCTCTCGTGAATCTACAGTAAGTACTACTGACCATTAGATGGTGACGGTAGACATCTTGCCCCTTTTCATTAGCTCCGCACTCTATTTTTATCGCGGAGCTTTCAAATAAATATCCACGTAGCATCCAAATATCCACGTAGCTTTCAGATATCTACGTAGCTTTCAAATATTCACGTAGCACTACTAGCATTCAAATATCCACGTAACAGATATGGTCTATTTAAGTGATAAGTTTCAACAATCGGAGCTTCACTTGAAACATCGCCTATAATATAATCACTAGTGGTATCAGGGATACCAGGGTCTTCTTTCCCGCTCAAATACAACCCAAATCTGCTTACTACTCCACAGCCTCCCGCATCCCAGCGGTATAAATACACCTCTGATCTCAATCTCTCTTCCCTTCAGAAATCTAGCCACATGTACGCCTCAAAGCTTTTTACTACCGTAACCGGTATCCTCTTCTTGCTTAGTTTAGCTGGAGTGAATGCTCAAAGCTGTAAGCGTCACCTTCACAAACATCTTGTCAGCAAAGAACTAATTGACATCGTGCCACGATCATCTAGGTACTACTGATGACGACGTAAGTCCAATATCCATAAAGAACTTTCGTTGAGTGAAACTCAATGTTAATGTCAACCCTTATGAAAATTTCTTAAGTGTAAGTTTCTCGAAACTTTGCTCGATTTCTCAACTCTATTCTGACTTATGTGTATGTAGGTCCCGGTAACTTCATATGCTGCGAAATAGGCATAGATTCTCCTAATGCCCAGTACGTTTCTCTTTCCGTTTTTTTGGCACTGATCCGTTTTCTGATCTTCTCTTCAAAATGCAAAAACAGATGCCGCACTCCAACTAGCGATATCGTCTGTATTAAACCTCCAACCCCTGGAAAGTAGAGAAGATCGAATAGTATCTATCTATCAATACCTTATGCAGCGAATGAGTTATTCACTAAATTGTATGATTCCTGATGAACTCGCCAGAGCTGAATGAGAGCAGTGACTTTCGTTGATGAGGGACTCATGATAAGGTAATAACTAAAGTTCAGAGGTCAATCTGAGATTTCAGGATCGTGTATATAAGCTAGCAAACAGATACATGGAAGAACGTGTACAAGAAACATCATAACTGCATAAAATCATTACTGGACATGGAAAACTAGGTAAACATCGTTAACGAGAATAGAAATTCGTGTATAAATTTATCCATCAATGCCAAAATAAAAGTTCAGAACGTTGATTAATCATTAGTAGACGTTCATTATCCTGAAAAGTTAGTCTTCTTCCTCCTTCTTGATTTTCCGACCGGCATATTTGTCTTTGGCGTCACTTCTCTTTGTCCTAGAGCTTCTAGATGGACCCGCGGCATTAGAACTAGAAGTGGACTTCGAGCCGTAAACACCACGATCATCGTCGGTCTCTGGTTTGACCCAGCCACCGTGAGTGGGGTTGGGTCCAGGACAACACGGCCCCATGAGTGAAGAAGTATAACTACGGTAGAGAGGGGAAAAGCTCCGGTAGGGAGGGGACGGAGGAGGAGAAGGAGGCCGTGGCGGCTGACCCAGCGCTCCGGCGATCGAGAACTGACTCCAATCAAGTGGGTGATCCTCTCTCTTGACGTGTTGGGGACGGGTATTAGGGTTAGGATTCTGAGGAGGAGGTTGAGCAACTTGGTTGCGCTGAACGAGCGCCCTTGAGATGGAGAAGTCTTCGAATCGAAGCGGGTATTCTTGCCGAGTGGCATGTCCGCGAGGAGTGTCAGTACTTGAAAAACGATTAGATTGTGTGGCTTGAGTACGTGTATCGGTGCGACCGTGGGGAGGAGGGTTATTTCCTGTGGTATTTCTCGGGGTCGAACGATGAGGGCTATAATCAACAAAAAACCAGTAAGAGGTCTAGTAAGTGAAATGGAAAGTCTGAAAATTGGAATGGAGAAACTTACGGAGTAGGACCGTGACCGTTGTTCTGCATCGTTGAAGATTGGGTTAGAGATCGAGTGATAGAGATTACTTGAGTTTAAAAAAGTATGAAAGAAGAAATTGCGATGAGTTGCTGAAAAAAACACTCGAAAAATCCCTAAGTTTTATAGCGAAGTCGAGCTTTGGTGGCATGGTTCGAGGGCAATAGATCGACTACCGAGATCAGCCACATATGTTGCGCTTTGAGCTTTTGCCGAGTTGACTGGTCCTTTTATGGATAAGTGACCACAGAAATGAGTTTAAAACGTCATGCTTAAGCTTTTTTTCAAGCTGGGTGGTCTATTGGTGGATAATGAAGTGGCAACGTACAATATAATCGTAGCGCCACAGACCAAAATAAGTCATAGCCCAGTCAGCTCTACAAGAAAACATTACACAAATAAGGGTCGGTCGTGTCTCTTAGACCTACCACACTGGCGAACGACGTCACGTAACTCATGCCTTGATCTTTTGCCGAGCAGCTTGTTGAACTCATATCTCCCACTTTGGCCTTGCCTTTATCTTGTTTCTTTTTTTGTCTGTAGATTTATGCTGCGCTTGCTGCTCTAATTTTCCTTTTTCGTCGTTATTGCTCTTCACAAGAATTGCCTTTTTTTACGATACGAGATTACGAAACACTTGAGAGCCTGTGGACTGTTTAGTCAAAATAGAGCCGAATCACCTTGCATTACGTTGTAGCTAAGATTATTGACCTCGTCAGCTGTTTTCAAATCAAGACCCTGCTATACAATACTAAATTCATATTTCATACGAAAGATATAGAAATGGCATAGGCATGGGTAGCTACATAAGTCATAACTCGCATAAAAACTCACAGCAAGCGCTGTGTATGTCCTTTAAAATGTCTGAAAGTATCACTGTATCATGGAAGGAGCATGACTATCGCTCCTAGACACCTGGATTTGTGGCACAAGCTCCTGCTGCTGCACGCAGACAGGACCACCTTGATCTGAAGTAGGCTGTACGATGGTGGCTTTCGCGAAAGCACCAAATTGAGAAGAGGGCTCTTCTCTCTTGGTGTGCTCGCAACTCGAGTAATCCGAGACAAAGGGACTAGAAGCCAGATCCGGCTGCGGGACTTGAAGAAACTGGGAAGAATGCGAACTGGAAACAGCGTGTCCATAGGGAGTGTTATCATCCCAGGTGGACGAGGTGGATGAGGTGGACGGTGATTGAGTGGCATGCGTTTGTGGTTGAGTTGGGGTCTGATAGGGAAGATAAGGCCCAGTGGCCCTTCGAGGGATCGGGCAATGAATACTGCATTCAACAAGAAGCGAATGGATTGGTCAGAGTGAGTGAACGATTCAAAGTTTCTGAGGTAGCTGGGAGACACTCACGGCATATCACCGTCAACGTAGTTTTGCATAATCGATAATCGAATCAGATATCGGGCGGTAGAGATGAATGAGTTCTGAGAGCTGGTTGCGAAAGAGATGCGGAAAGCTGAGTGAAAAAGACGGGAGAAAATGGTCGATTTTTATCCTCTTCGTTGGTGGCATGGGACAATGAGGCACGATATTCTTGGTCAAAATCAGCCATAATGGTACGCTTTGACTCTTGTCCAAGCGTAGTAGTTTGTCTTGAAGTCCGTATAGTCGAACAAACAAAGAACCACCTAGAATAAGCATACATGGCAGGGACTACGTGGTATCCCTTCCTAAGAAGATTGAGCATCATAGGAGTCGTGAACTTGAAGCGCTTATACAAGTTACCTTGCTCGGCGCTCGCAAGGTCTGTGTCAATGATCTGGTGACTGGGCCGGTCTTCTGAGTACACAAGTACAAAGTACCCATTGCCTTGTAGAACAAACACCACCAAATAGCTCTGCACAGACTTCAACTAGCCGTTGAGTCGAGCTTTTGGAGGTTCCTGTACATTGCCTACTTTGTGATATGATACCGCTACGAGCAAGGTCTCCGCCTTTCCCTAGTTAAACGTTTATGCATAATGGCTAAGGCGTTTTTCCCGACGTACTAATTACACTTTTCTCAGCCCTCTATTCTGAATCATAACAAGGAAATTGTCTCGTGCAAATTGTATGTGGGCCCGATACACTCGTGTTCTATATTTGCACATAATCATGGGATTGAGACAGCAACCACACTCCAGCGGTCTCAATTTTAGAGGACAAGTTGTATTCACTTTCGTAAGTGCCTCATGCTCATCCATTCTCCCAAAGTTTTTCCAGTGTTTTCTCGGAGATCGTGTTCTGTCTTCTTACTGTCCCGGAAGGAACCAAATGATGTCACAATCCCAGAGCCACCCATTCTCGTTCGATCAACGACATTGGACATTCAACGTTCTTGAACAGTCGTCATACTCGCATGGAATTCATCAAGATTTCAACTCGCATACATCGTCTTCCTATCGTGGGCCTCCGCGTTTCGCAATATATCGTCATAGTTTGCAAGAATGCGATGTTGATGCCCACAAACGGTATGTTCTTTCACGAAGGAATCCTTCTGGAACACATTGAGATAGGTCGAGACCTCGTTAAACGTGTGAATACCATAGTTCTCGACTTATTCTTGCAATGATAGGTACAGATTTATGTGTTCGTCTACTCCAGCTCAATAGTGAGAATCAACTAGGCACCCGAGTACGAAAAGCGCAATGCGTACTTCAACTCCGTGGATGACGTAGCGGTCTCGTTTTCGGATGCCTTGCTGCAGAATGCCTGGACGGTAGACGATGGTATAAAACCTTGCAACAGTAATGAAGAGTCTCTGCAACGATACACGATGCTCACTTTCATGAAGGTTATTCTTCCTTTCTACATAAGCTTTTTCCACTTTGCGGTCGCCACTCCTCTTAATGAGTTTGACCGCCGTCAACTCTTACCAACCTCGCTTCCTATAACTCTCCCAACTTCAGGTCTACCCATTTCACTTCCGATTGGGTCCAGTAGCGATACTAGTCTACCGACTTCCCTCTCGACTGGGTCTAGTGATACTGGGCTACCGATTTCCCTCCCCACTGGTCTCCCCATATCGCTGCCAACCGGTTCTGGTGATACTGGGCTACCAATTTCCCTTCCCACTACTCTCCCCATATCACTCCCGACCGGCTCTGGCGATACCGGGCTACCGATTTCCCTCCCCACCAGTCTCCCTATATCACTCCCAACCGGCTCTGGTGACACTGGGCTTCCTATTTCTCTCCCCACTAGTCTCCCTATATCACTCCCGACCGACACCGGGCTACCGATTACCCTCCCGAGTAGTCTTCCCGTGTCATTGCCAATCGGTTCTGGCGATACTGGCCTACCAATTTCTCTCCCAACGAGTCTTCCAATATCGCTTCCAATTGGTAGCGATACAGGTTTGCCAATCACTCTCCCGACTAGTCTCCCCATTTCGCTCCCAACGTCTGGTCTACCTATCTCATTGCCCGGAAGCATAAGCCTACCAATTTCGTTGCCTACCAGCATCAGTCTTCCCATCGTGAGTCTTTTTTATCACCCATCCGAATCTTTGCTTCAAGTTGCTAAGTAAACGACTGTAGACTCTCCCTACCGGAGTTCCAAGCGTATGTCCGGTTGGAGATCTTCAGTGTTGTGCTATCGTTACCACGGTGCGTCTTGGTGATTTTCTACTGTAATTCCCTCTGAGCGTTAAGGACGACTCCCGAACCAGCCTTCCTCCCCCGACGGAACAGATGTCCTCAACCAACTTGGTGTCGTTCTGCAAGATGCCAACCTTGGAATCGGGATCGGTTGTCAATCCATCGATCCGGTCGTCGGAGCGACTTTGTGTCCTACAACGCCAGTTTGCTGTGCAGACCACAACTTTGTGAGTATCAGCTCCGTCTATTGAAAGGATGTTACTAGTAGGTTCATTGAACGTTATTTACGATACTACAGGGTGAAATCTTGGAAATTGACTGTACAGCCCATTCTGGTGGACTTGGTCTTTGAGTGTTCATGAACACGGTCTAGGCTTTGATTCTGTGTTTAAATTGAGAAGTAAACTTTTTTCTTTTCTTTTCCCTTTCCCTTTCCCTTGTGCCTTGTGTTTTTTGTCTCAGGAAGGTTCTTTGTGTCCAAATTCAAAGGTGTTGTTCTTTCTGCGTTTAAATAAATGAAAAAGATTTTGTTCGTTAGGAATTGGGAGTAAATTTCCGGAGAAGCCGAGGAATTCGGCAAGTCGGTAATGATATCGGCAAAATGGCATGACCATGTCTTGCCGTGGAGACCAAACATTCAAATCGTTCGATGCCACATATTCGATTTCTTGCATTTTATGACAATCATAGTAAAAACACACAACATTTCATACAGGGAGTTATCATACATGTTCCTTAAGTTCAGCACCTACGCGTTGGTGTAACCGAAAGCAGCCTTAACCGGGACTTTTGTGCCTATAGGGTACTTAGTCTCGTCGAACACCATTTGTGCATCCTTCTTGAAGACCAAGCAATGAGTAGATCCGCCAAAGTGGAACATACCCAAGTGATCACCTTTCTTAACCCTTTGTCCCGGTTGAACCCTGAAATCAACAGTGGACACTTCGACCATCCCGACAGCGATGAAGCACATGAGACCGATTTTAGGGTTGTCAGCCTCGATGAACACAAGGCCACGAGCAGCAACCTGAGTGATAAAGTCCTGAGATTTGTCGAGGAGGTCGGGTGCAGGCCCAGGAGCGTCACCGCTAGTGGGAACATGAGTCTGGTTCGTCTCAAGCGCATCGATAGCTTGCAGGTAATACGTTCCGGGAACCAGGACGACCTTTGTGATGACTCCATCTACTGGACTGTGGAAGTGATGGTAACTGAGGGCAGAGAGAAAAGCCTGGTAGACAGTTCCACCAATGAACTGGGATGAAAGCTCGTCATTGTTGAGCATGTGGGTGAGGGAGTAAGGATGTCCTTTGATCCAAAACTGGTCGCGCTCGCTGGCGTTATGCTGAATACGGAAGACGGTGGATTCGCAAACGCTGTTGATGATACGGTTCTCAGTAGGAAGTTCTACTTCCCTCACACCGTCACAGAATTCACGAATGAAGAAATGGTCCCAGGAGTCAAATCCGAAATGGGGAGCACCAGGGTCGCATTTGAAGGTCTCGGCAAAGTTGGGAATAGCTTCTTTGGCGGCGGGCCCGAACCAGCCATTATCTTCGGTACTGAGAACGTAAGCCGAGTCTTTGGACACGAGGAACTTGTGCCAGACATCGAGCATCTTCTTGACGACGTGGTTGACACGGGGGTTAGAGAACATGGCAAACCCAGCTTGGGTGTTCATCGGACCGAGCAAAATAGCTGTGATAGGAATAGCGACAACGGTGCTCTCCTGGAACTCTGGAGCTTCCCCAATGATCAGATCAAAGATCGAAAGCATTTTCTTGTAATCGTCGATCTGCGTTGTTGAGAAGTGAGTATGTGGAAAAGTATCGGGTGTAAGTAGTTTCGAACGCTTACCGGGTTGGGAACGGTGCTCGCGGCAAACATCTGGGTGAATCCCATATAGATGGTGGGATCAGATTCGATGAGGTCCCTGAACTCCTGGATAACGGGATGCTTGTATCCGTCGGATCTATGGCGTTGGGCCCTCTCCAGCTTGCGACCACACCATTTCCTAAGCTTTTCGTCGTTCCGGGGAAGCCAATGACCGGCGACGTGATGTCCGTGAACAAAGAGAGGCATGATTGAAATGAGTTTGAGTGAACTTTATCGAGAGTAGTAGTAAGAGTGAGGCAAGTTGCTTTCTGGGGTCTTGCTGCTCTGGGAGGACCTTATAAGCTCTTCGACATTGCGATTTTCTCGCCATGAGTTCATTGCATACTGAAGTCTGCTCCCTCAGTACTTCAAGCAAACTAAATCTGTGGCGGACCCCTGAGCACTTTTCATTTGCGATGACATACATTTTTGGAAAGACCCTTTTCGATATGCGCCCCGACGCTCCAGTACTTAGAGCCATCGAATCGAAACATCTTTCGAAATGTGACTGACAACCGTTTTATGATATGATGCTTCGTGATACCTGATATTATTACTCTTACCTTTCATTGACACTGTTCGATGCTTCATGTCATCCTTAATATCAAAGCGAATAGAACTTCAACCTATACAACTAGAGTGACCACATTGGCGAGAAATCTCGGGGTAACGATGATCTACGTTGAACTTTTTTGGAGTCCGTGTGATAGCAGTCGGAATTATCTACGAAAGTGAGATTGCTTTGGACCTGTCTAGCTAGTAATGAACTCTTCCACTTGATTTTCAGAAAAAGCCACCGGATACCGAGCCGAGTACAGCTATTTTTAATCGAGGAAGTTCGCAGTTAGGCATAACATCCGACATGGCCTCACTAACTCAGTGGTCATCGATCAAATTGCATTGACTCGGATGTTTTCATTGACAAGTATTAGAAGGAAGGTTTCACAAACATGCGCACAGAGATTGTCACATAGTTAAAGTGATTGAACATCCACTTCGGCGAGGTTAAATTGAGCAACACCCTCGATAACCGTATTCTCTTCTGCTGGTGTAACTGACAAGCAATGAAGCGAGTAGTTGCTCCCAATTCAATTACATAAGTCTGTCGCATCATGTACTTGAAGTCATTGAAACAGAAAAGAAACGATGTGGCAAATTTGGACAGCTGTCTCTTTAGTAAAAGGCTCCCCTCTTACCTAGACAGGTCTGGCGTGAATTCGTTTCCCCGGTCTCTGGATACTGGTTTGTTTTTAGGTCGTCCAAGGATCCTTAAAAAAAAGGTTGGCTCAGTAACTGCAGCAAAGTATGCACGAGCCTTGACAGAATGTCTATGTCGCACGCCTCAAGTTGCTATGGACGTAAGACGACCTAGGGATATAGTTATCTATAATACAAATTCGATGACGCAATGTCAACGTTCCAAATAGATATCACTGCAGACAAAAAAGACCATTGTAAAACTTCTATGAAACTTAAAGTTTTATGACAAACTATTGATAACTCAAACTGTTTGTTTAAAGAGTTTCATATGCAATAGCAGTGGTGGTGGTAGGAGTTAGAATCATTAATCACAGTCTTTGAAAAACATGAGAAAATGTTCCGTCAAGAATATTAGACAGTATAAGACCGAAAACAATATTCATAGTTATAACACACCATGAAAATCTCCGACAGGCAACACGCAAATTTTGACATGCAAGTCCCGCTGACTCAGGCAAGACACGCAAAATCTAGGTATCATCCATGAAATATGAAGTTTTAACTTTGATCAGCACCAACCTGAGCCAAGTTAAAGTAGTACAATGTAGAGTTTGTAGTCACATTACTCCAAGACATATGTACAACACATGTAGCCATTAATTTCAACAGTAAAGCATTCCCATAAAGCCCAGTTCACCGAGAAGGGCTGTTGCTTCTTGCCTCTCTCTCTCTTGTTTGGCTCCAAGCTCTTTACAAGTTGTCCCAAGTAACTTACAAGTGGGTGCTGCACACTAGGTGGTGGCAATCATTGCCCTCAACATTAACTGCATGGCCTCCTCATTGCAACCGAGTCATTGCAATTCAGATTTTCAACTGTCTACAGGTGTCTACTGGTTTTTTACAGTTGTGCGGCAACTGTCCCGTAAATTTTGCCAAGTCACCTTATCCTCTTATCGTCCTCGCGAGCCTGCCTTAGCAATGCTTGAATTGTTGGAAGTCCGTGATACACTTTTCTGTCCTAACATGCACCCATTCATCGCTCACAGATGACTGCGCCAAGTTTGGGGTACATCTGTTTAGGAGGCTTTGTGGTCATGGTAAGTTGCAGCGAACCTGATGTTGGCGTCCCTCACTCACTGTAAAAACGCAGTTCTCCATGATTTCTCTTATAATCCAAGAAAAGGTCTGCTTTGACTGAAAATCCATCTCGACCGTGGCACACTAAAAGTCCAAGTTGCTTAGTTCTATATTAATGAGGTCATGCTTGGCACTGTGTTCGGTGAGTTATTCGTTACGCTTAAAGATCATCATGACTCCCGGTGACGAACTTAGGTATTGTTATCGGCCCCCACGGAGCCAATGCATTTTATCCTCGTTCCTGGGGCAGTGAAAACGAATTAACATTGAAAGTCATGCGTGTTGTCCTGGCCATCGGTCTCTTCACCATTGTTGTCGACCTTCCTAAATCATATATGCGAGAACACATTAAAGGACTGTTCGTGATGGTCATCCCAACTATCGCTATTGGATGGGGTATCGTCTCCGGTACGTCTCGAGGAGGAACAGCCTTGTGGCAAATTAGCTCACATCGCATCTCTTTTCTTTAATCTCAGGTATTCTATTTGGATTTTTCCCTCGTTTGGGAATATTTGGATCCTTGGCAATCGCTGCATGTCTTACGCCTACTGACCCCATCATTTGCGCTGTCATCGTTGGAGGAAATTTTGCCATTAAACATGTCCCTGAAGATTTACGTCAGATTCTGTCGGCGGAATCAGCGGCTAACGACGGCTTGACATATCCTTTCCCCAGCATCTCCATCTACCTGCTCGTAGACGTTACTAGTCGAGAGGCTGTTGGCCATTG